>OZ035881.1:24508636-24652059 GCA_964034835.1 Muscina levida
AACAAATTATGTTAAAATATTAAACAATTCTAAACTGAAATTAAATAATATAAGCCGATTTGAATCTCATACCAAAAAAAAAACAAAAATATAATAATTTACCCTAATCCCCACCAAATGTAATGCAATTCTTTGTAAAATTTATACTTATTTGCTATGGTCCATATAACCTTTTTGTGTTGGGGCCTTAAATATCTTAAATAAATTAAAATTAATTGGTAAACAAAATACTTATATTATTAATATTAATAGTATTAACTTTTGTGGGAGACCGAGGATAATGAAGTTTAGAGATATAATGTTATTGCTACCGAAGACAGTTGGTAAAATTAACCATAGTTGTAATCATGCAAAATAAACTTATTTAAAGCAATAAATTAAAAGTATATTAGGTCTTTTAAAGGGGTTGGGAAAAAAGGGGATTTTCTACTTTAAGATTTCTGATTATTTATATAGAAATAACCAGTCCTCAAACACGTGTTTCTCGGGCAAACACTTGGTAGCAAATATGATAAGGACCAATGTTAACCTAAATGGCATGCTACCAACGATGCGTCTTGGAAGTAGGTAACAGAAGTTACTGAAGCGGAAAACTAAGGTTCTCTTAGTAACTTTGGCAGCCCCAATAGACTAGGACAAGGCGCGGTGGCTTTATGAGCCAATCTTCTTAAATAAAACGGCTATTATGAAAACACAAAGAAAAGAAAAAACAAGAACCCCCCAAATGTTGACGACCACCCAAACGTTATAAGGACCATTATTCAAGGATATGCACCTTGAATGTATAAACTCTATGCAGAGATGGTGCCTCTATCCGACTGGTGGATGTCCTCGACAAATACATTGCCAACATCACCCTCATGCAGGAAAAGAGATAGGCGGGACAAGGTTGCACACGACGAAAGAACTGTAACATCTTTTTCAGCCGCCATCCCGAACAACACGAATTTGGATGTACACGCCCGAGGCAAGGCAATGACGAGGACATTAAAAATATCATCGACGGCGGAATAGATTGTCTACCACCAACCAAAAACAAATTCAACACGGCAGTTATAGGGATTAAAACCAATAAAGCTGCTGGAACGGATGGACTGCCGGCAGACTGGCAGAGTTTAATACTGGCGGCTGGCTGATAAACACGATTTGGATTTACGAATGCGTGTCCGATGATTTAAATTAGATTTGACTATGTCCTGCGCTTAAGCGTATGTACCGTATGTATCGGAACCGGCCTTACACCCATCGGTTAAAGGTCCTGTCATTAAAAATATCATCGACGACGGATTAGATTTGTCTACCACCGACCCAATACAAAAACAACACGGCAGTTACAGTTTTTAAAATCAATAAAGATGCTGGATCGGATGTACTGCCTGCAGACTGGCAGAGTTTAATGTCGGCGGCTGGCTGATAAACAACATGTGGCTCTAGGAATGCATGTCCGATGATTAAAATGAGATTTACCTATGTTCTGTGCTTAAGCGTATGTACCAACTATCTCGGGATCAGCCTTTTATTTGAAAGGTCCTACCTAGTATGTTATGTATCCCAGAGACCCTGATTAAACCTTATCATTGTGGCTTTAGACCTAGTATGTCCACGACCAAGATTACAAAGCTGCATTCGACAGTCTTATTCGACATAAATTACTAGATGCTAAAGCTGAGTTTGGTAAACCCGCGAAGCTAATACGACATTGCAGGTTGACACTGACGGACACGAAGTCTTCAGTGAAAATGGGCAAACAACTGACAGAGCCATATTATATCCAGCGAAGCTTTAGACAAGGCAATATTCTGTCATGCATTACCTTTAATATCATAATAGAGATGATTATGCCGAAGGCTGCAGTAAACACGACTGGTACCGTCTTTAACAAAGTCGCATGCTGCTCTCGTATGCTGATAATATAGCTATCATTGGTAGTGGTCTGTAGGATGTTACTGCGACCTTTTCGAGGGTTTAGAATCAGTTGGAAGAAGTGGGTCTGGTGATAAATGAAAACAAAACCAATTTAGTTGTTTCAATCAACAAAGAGTCTCCTCGTTTGGGACGCAGCGTGAACGTTGACAACGATAACTTTGAAGTGGTAGATGATTTTGTCTCCCTTGGCTCCGCTGTAAACAAAAATGATGAAGTCAGCATGAAAATCAAGAGACGAGTAGTGGTTCCAAACACTTATCTTGTCCTACAGCGCAGAATTCTGGGTAATGATAGAAGCAGATTAATCTATTCTTGGAGTCTTCGAGAGAAAAATATTTCGCAAAATATTTGGACCCATCATCTAAATGACAAGTAAATTAGTTTACATTTGCTACCTCTGAACCGATATTGGCACTGCCCGGGGAACATGTGATCCATCAAACGTTATGAACTGCTTATATAGCTCATAGTGAAAATTCTAACAGAGGCCTATTATACCTAGCGAAGCTTTAGACAAGGCAATATTCTGTCATGCGATATTTTTAATATCATACTGCAGATGATCATGCCGAAAGCTGAAGTAAATACGACTGGTACCATCTTTAACAAAAGTTGCATGCTGCTCGAGTTTGCCGATGATATAGCTATCATTTGTCGTGGACTGCGGTATGTTAGTGCGGCCTTATTGAGATAATGGTGATAATGATGAAAAAACTACTTTATTTGTTTCCATTAACAAAGAGTCTACTCGTTTGGGACACAGCGTGAACGTTGACAACTATAACTTTGAAGTGGTAGATGATTTTGTCTACCTTGGCTCCGCCGTAAACAAAAATGATAAAGTCAGCATGGAAATCAAGGGACGAGTAGTGGTTCCAAACCGTTGCTACTATGCACTAGGAAAGCCCTTTAATGACAATCCCATCTGTCGATGAACAAATATCAAATCTGCCAGACACTAATCCCACTGCCCTACAGCGCAGAATCTTGAGTAATGATATAAGCAGATCAATCTATTCCTGGAGTCTTCGAAAGAAAAATACTTCGTAAAATATTTGGAGCCATCATCGTTAGCGTTTCCACCTCTTATTCACTTACAATTGTTATGAATTTTGACTCCCTTTCAGCGATTCCAAATGATCACAAAAATAAATCATCTTCGCCTAAAGTACAAAAGTCATATCAAATCCTTATGCACGCCCATCAACACATACAAATAAACAACTCTTAACAACGTAATTTATAGCATAATAACCCAGCCCCTTTTTCCACTTCACCCAAAGTGTGTGTACCTTATTTTCAATGTCAACGCCAGCTAAATTTTGTATTGCAGTATCCAAGAAATTGCTCCAGAAAAGCGATAAATAAGTTGAATAAAGGCAACACAAGAAATGATGAATCAGCTAAAACCAAAAAAAAGTCAACAGTCAACATCGAATTATTTATTGTGTATTGTTTTACTCTAGGGACCAATGATAACGCCAAAAGAAAGAAAACATTTTTATTGTACGAGTTTATATTTTTTCTTGGTGCGATATAGAAGGAGCGCACATGAAGTGATGGCAAAGACGCCAATTGCACGTGTAAGAGAAGACATTAATAAGACTTAATATTGTGATATTTAAGGAATTTATGACTTTGATGTTTCACTTGCGAAATTAGACATTTATATCAATATTTATTACTGTCACAAATAATAATAACAATAACAATCATAATTTCTACGTTGATAATATATAATGAAATATGCCAGTAATAAGTGTTGACATATAACTAAATGTGAATTGTGTTGCAACAATGTGATGTGTGATATGATAGAGCTCTTAAGGTAATGGATAGGAATTTGATTTCATTTAGCAAATGTTTGTCTACATGGTGGCAAATTATGAATGAGACAAACAATAGCTAAATAAATGTGTGCTTACAAAGTTAGTTTTAGCATCGACCAAATAAAAGTTAAACTAAAAATTGTATTGCTCTCTTTCTCTATATATCTCCTCCAATATTTGTTATTTCCTGAAAAACTTTGATATGACTCGTAATACTCCTTATACTCAAATATTATTTGCTTACTTCCCTCATATCTCACATTCTTTTAACTACCATCAAGTAGCCAACTATTGTAAATCGTATCAATGATACCAATATGCAATCACTTCAATCCTTTGTAATTATCAATTTTATACTTCCTGCACATTTTCCTTATTGTGTATTACTTCGATTCCTATACCTGCACTTTGAATTTCATCATAGAGCAACGGAGAAAAAATCCTTGAACAATTTGCACAAAACGAACTTCATAGTTGGTAATACACTTTGACGCCTGATTGCTTTAAGAGAATAATGGCAAACACTTCACAAAATGTGGGTGATTTGTTGGAAGCAAACACGAAGAGGAAACTAAGCTAAATTTGCTTTAAGCTGGATGTAAAATAAAACCGCTTAAAACTACACTAGCCCATATACTGCTGATGCTTGCTACTAGCAGCGAAGAGTATGCCCGCGTTATTTTAATCATTCAAGTGTAAATTTTTAATGAACATTGTTTCACAGTGATTCCCTTGCCCCTGGATTGTTAGTTTGAAATTTGAGCGAAATTTAAATGGGAAACTAAAACAAAGATGGGGTGTGATTCCCGTATGCACTGCAATAGTCTAAACATCGTCTAATGCTTATCACTAATATCGTTGAATCAAAGGGGATTAAAAGTGGTTTGCAACATATTGGAAGGAGCAAATTTTTTGTGCATCAGAAAATATAGTGTGTGATTAGAGAAGATGCATTATATGTATATAAGATTTAACTGATGTCATTATTCAGTGTAATCTTAGGGAAACAGCTGCAACTGGAAGAAATAATTCTTAATAGGCAAGATAAGAAAGAGGGCAAAACTAACATTTTGATGGAATATCGCACAAAGTATTACAAGAACAATACATTTGTATCCAGATGTCTCCAGCACACCATATGATAGCAAACAGGGTTTGTAATAAAACTCTTTATATTTAACAAAATTGCTCATATTTTTCAAACGTCCCTTTAGTAATTCGAATGTGCAAACTTTACAAACACAAGTGCTTGTGACCTGAGTTATGAACAGTAATATGCAATAAATACCAACTCCAAGTAAAAACTATTTTGTGCCGCCTACAGTACTTATAAAGAACATGTTCCTTGGAATCTACTAAGCACGTTGCCACTATGTTACCAACACTTGAATACACTTGCACACCTCTGTAATCAACATTTATGTAGGTATTATTATAAATAAATACAGTTCGGTCCAATTGAACAAAGGGGCGTGGCACCGTCCATACAACTTGAAAATCAAAAGGGCTGTATCTCATGAACTATCAGATGTATGAAGATGAGATTTGGTATATATGTTGTTGGAGCAGTATTAATTACAGCCAAGGTGGAAGTGGGTGGTGCCACGCCCCCTTTTCAAAAATCGCTCTAACGGCTTTTCTAATAGACCGATTGATACGAAAGTTTTACCAAATGGTACAGTTGACCTGTTGATAGTCCCTGGCTATAATATATTGTGATTGCATAAAGGGGCGTGGCACCGCTAATAGAACTTAAAAATCAAAAGGGCTATATCTCATGAACTATCAGAGGTATGAAGATGAGATTTGGTATATATGTTGTTGGAGCAGTATTAATTACAGCCAGCGTGGAAGTGGGGGGTGCCACGCCCCCTTTTCAAAACCGCTCTGCAGGCTTTCCCAATAGACAGATTGATACGAAAATTTTACCAAGTGGTACTGATGACCTGTAGATAGTCCCTAGCTATATTTGGTTGTGATTGGATAAAGGGGCGTGGCACCGCCCAAACAACATGAAAATAAAAAGGACTCATGAACTATAAGAGGTAGAAGATGAGATTTGTTACATATGTTGTTGTTGCAGTATAAATTACAGTAAGAGTGGAAGTGGGCTGTACCACACCCCTTTTTAAATTTTGCAGTTCGCCTAGAAATATGAACAGTAATTTGGACCAGTTTTTTTATTCGCAAAAATTTTAACCAAATCTACGATGAATTGTTAGAAAATGTCACCAATAAACTTTGTGTGTAATATCAATTCCTAGCTCGCGCTGGTAAAGCTTAATTTAGTGCAGAAAACTTAAATTTTGATAGAAGTGTCTTAAATCTGAAGTCTGTACGCTTTCAATAATCATGGGGCAACGAACGTCACTTCCAAAAGAAGCGCAAAACGGAGTAAATAAACCAAAAATCCTTTTATCTCAAAAAAAGTATCAGCTAGGATTTTGATTCATGTGGATTTTTAATGTACAATTGACCCCCAACAAAATCCCATTTACCGTTTTTGTTGCCATTTTAGGTCAACCAATTCGTCATTCAGGCGAGGTGTGTGAAGTGTCATAGACTTTCATTGAGACTTTCTTTGAAAAATCACCATGTGAAGACTACACAAGAACAACGTTTACAAATCTTGAAAATTTATTTTCAAAATGCGCGTTCTGTTTGCTCTTTGTGAAGTTTATGGTGCATATATTCATCCATCTGAGCAGCTAATAGAAGCCATCAACGCTGTAGACGTAAGTGTGGCAGGGGACTCGAATTTATCGAACCGACGCCGTACACAGCAACTCGGTCTCTGCAAATGCTGAGGAAAGATCTTGGCCTATATTCATATAACCAACTGGTAGAAGAACTAAAACCAGTGGACGATCAATTGATTTTTTTTATTTATCATGTCATTGCACATTATTTGAAGGAGAAATGGTTCCAACACGACGGCGTGTGAGATCATCACTTTGTAAAGCCAAACGTTGGTGACCGAATTATCTCATGGACATGGCAAAAGAGGTTTTTATGGCTAAAGGCATAAAGCTTCAAACGAAATTTCCATTTTCGGTCAATAGGCTGAGAAGGCATGTTAAAAGTGTTTTTTACGCCCAAAGAGATAGTTAGTATACAGACGGTTAACGCTACTACATTGAATTTTGATCTTAAACGGAATGTCTGTTTCCGATTTGTTAAAGACTTTGCTGATGAATTTTTTACTATCGTCATAGAGCCTATGATATTTACACTTAAAACAACAACACTTAATTTGTTAACTTTCATGTTAAGGAGTAGCTTGAAATTAGTTACATAAGTTAATAAACTCAACATATCATTATCGAGCTTAAGTTCCGTTTTCGAAGTACTTTGTAGACCTAAATGTGAAATATATTACAAGTTAAAATGCAATAGCGAAGCATTGCCGGGCCCACTAGTATATTATAAACTGTAATTACATCTAGCATTTGACAATAGGTCCATGTGAACAAATGTACTTTCACTTCAATACACATATACAACTATGTAATGTAATGGAGATTTCTCAACAAAAGTTACTGTTTACATGTTTAAATAAACAAAACACTGGGCGATTTAAAGAAAATTTATATATTTCGTGCATGTTCACTCGGCGTGAATTGTCGTTGACATTTGGTTTAAAAGGCGTTACTTTCATTTACAACTGTTGAATAAAACATCCATTCCTTTAGTTTCTTTTCTGGAACGTGAGGACCATGCGGTAATTGTGCAGAATGTAGTGTGTTTAAGAATGAAGAAAAGAGTTATGCGATAAGCAACACAAAAAGGTCTCTAACAAAACAATAAATATTTAGCAACTACAATGTGCATACTTTACATGTAATTACATGAAGAAATAAAAATGATATTTAATGAGGAACATGTCGCAAATCGCATCAAATTCGCCAAATATTATGTGAAAAAAAAATTTTTGAAAATAACTT
Organism: Muscina levida; assembly: GCA_964034835.1. Classification (NCBI taxonomy): domain Eukaryota; kingdom Metazoa; phylum Arthropoda; class Insecta; order Diptera; family Muscidae; genus Muscina; species Muscina levida. Next base: position 24,516,336 of record OZ035881.1, read on the forward strand.
GCAGTATTTACTGAATAACTTCTAGAAATATCTACATCTTTGAGAAGGCGATGGATCATCCGATTATCCTGATTAGAATGTGATACGGAAGTGCTTCCCGTAATGAATTCTTTGGAAATTGTGCAAGTTACAGTTGAAAAAAAAGATCAATTACAACCTATTGTTATTTAAATTAAGGACGGAAAAGTGGTTATTATGTTTTGTACGTTTGATAGCAAGGCCCTTTTTCAAATTAAAAATAACCTCGTCATCATTGGATCGTGTCTACAGTTTTAAAATAGGCTTCAATAATTATGATGACGATTTGAATAATAATCATAACTTTGAATATGGACTGTCTTCACTTGATGTATGAGTTATGTGTGCAAAGCTCATCTGAAGCTAGGGTATGCAATTTCACAAGACGAAGACACTTTGATGAGAACACACCACTAACGAAAAACTAAAGTTTCAACGAAAAATTATACAATTTAATTTTTTTTTTACAAAGTTTATATTTAAAGTTAGTCATTGATATAGAAACACAAAAAGTGGAAATACACCCAAGACATTTCTTTAAATGGTAGATTACAATAACAGCGATTTGCGATCAATACAATACTCAAATAGCCCCAGTAATATAATGCAGTTGTGTTTACCGCAGCTTTCTACATAACCATCACCATACAGACTGTAACATTGTATAAAGTCTCGCTTGATAGCAAATGGCTTCGTCAGATTTTTGACTACCTTCACTGGATAGAAAACTGTCAAATGCAACTTAATAGATGATAAGTGTCGATCTGCATTTCTTAAGTTTCTTCAGGATCAGAAGATATACAAGGTCATGGATATACAAGGGCTTTAGTCTTTTACACATCCCACTCGTCTGGACCTTGTATGTAATGGGAACAAGACTTATCCCGTGGTAGTTGATGCTCGATTTTTTCAAGCTAAGGACATAGAGAACCCAAATTGCAATCATTGCGTATGTATTCCTTTAGCGAAATAATGTTGCTGAGCTGGTGCATTTACGTTACTACGGGTGCCTCTTCTTTCTATTTTAAGTCTTAAAACTGTTCTTGTCTTGGCTCGATGGTGAACATTCTAGTCCGTCATCAATGGTTGGTGTGCTTTCTGCACAGAAATGTTTCCTCCTCCTGCTTAACCAAGAGGATATTCCCTTCCTAGTTTAGCGTCCTTAGTATACATATTAAGTAACTAGTTTTTGTCTCCCGTCGGGGAGTGTACACAAACCAGCGTGATGTAAAAATATTTTGCCTTGAGGCTATTTGGTCACTTACATGGCTAGTAACCAGATATCGATATCTGTCCACATCAAAATTTGTTTCTTTCAGCATGGAAGCTGTAAAAGATGTCACACATCTTTCGTCGTGAGCATCCCCGTCCCGTCCATCGCATCATCGTATGGTGGTGATGTCAGAGTTTATCGATTGCACCCGCCAATTGGATAGAAGCACCATCTCTGTAGAGAGTTCAGACATTCAGGTGCATATCCTTATTCATGGTCCTCATAATATTTACGTGAGTCGTCAACTTTTGGGGGGTTCTTAATTTTTATTTTCTTTGTGTTAATGCGCTTTCTTACATCTGCTACGACTGGACGGATGTTCTGTGGCGTTGCCCGGGGAACACATGATCTGTCTGACGTTGCTACTTGGGGACCTCTAAACAGGGATTCTGGTTATTCCCTGGTTACAATTTTATGATCATTCCCCACCATATAAACTAAAATAAACAAACTTTGCTTTTCTGTTAATTGTTAGTTGTCATACGTTAGTTGTTAGTTGTCATACGTTACCACATATATGATCTTATAATGAACATCCCACTCTCGTTAATTTGTCTAACCCCTACCCATGGGATACTAATGACTTTGTTGGAAATCATTAAACGCAATTAATCGAACTTTTTCATTTAAAAATAAAACTTTTCCATGTACCATTACCAAAGTCCACACCACAACCTGTAAATGTAAAAAAAACCAGCATCCATTGGAATATCGTCTTTTTTTAAACCGCAAATTTTACTTTTTAATTTACATCTTTATCCAGTCAATTGCAAACAAATCTGTTTTTTATTACACTCAGACACATTTATCACCTCCGTCCCTTAGGTGATTTCGGTAGAGGTGGATTTTACTTTACGTTTTGTATAAAAAGATTTATTTGTTTTTCCGAGATTTCAGCATATTTTGAAAAAAAGAATCCCGCATTTTATGTATGGTGTTTGTGAGTGAGACATTAGCATTTTTAGTGATTTTTCACAAGACGAGAAAGACTAAGTTTTCTGAGAGAGATAGAGAAAGAGAGAGGGAGGGAGTGTGCGATATAAATGTTATGTTTTCGTGTGATTTTATTGCAGTCATTTAATGTATGCGCATTACTTTGCATATAAGTAAGTTTTATTGTCACCCACAAGAGCGTAAAAAGAGATTAAAAGTACATAAAAGAATTTGGTAAAAAATTATACAGTGTTTGAAGGCGATAATTTTAATTTGTTAGATGGCAAATTGAAATACACGAGTGATGAAGTGTTGACAAGTTATATGTGTTTTTGGGTTTAATGTTTTTCGGGGAAGGACGCGAAACGACACTGGTTTTAAGGGGCATATTTATGTGGCGAGAAGGTATCCCATACCTCATTCATGGGGTGTAAAGGGAAGTTAAGTAAGTAAGTATTTATGTGGTTTTGAAGCCCAGTTTACCTGTTGGCTTTCATGGTGGTTGACAAATATCTCATGTTCACTGAAGATGAAACTGTCGATATTATTTCTCAACAAAATAGTAAAAAAAAATATTAAATCTATAATATAAAAATAAGTCGCTAAATGTGTTGCTAAGCGCAAAACTCGAGAACGGTTAGACAGATTTGGCTCAATTTTTTTTCCAGTTATTCGTAATTGCCAGGAGTAGGTTTTTACTGAAGAAAATTTTGGAAAAATCCTCCGGAAAAGCCGGAAAATTGGAAAAACCGAAAATTGCTTTTTTTGTATTGAATTTTGCGTGCAATTGTTACAGAATGGCTTTTCGAATAGAAAAATAGAAATTTTTGTGGAAAAATTCGGAAAATTCCGGAAAAATTCGAAGTATTTTAATACTATTTTTCGACGAAATTTTGCTTTTTGTCGTACGATTTTATAGTTTTGAGCGATGTAACTTGCGCAAAATTTCGGATAATTATGCCGAATTACTTTCCGAATGGAAAAATAGATAAATTCTCGGTGGAAAACTCGGAAAATTCCAAAAAAATCGAAAGATTTGAATTTTTTTGGCAATATTTTGCATTTCATCGCCTGATTTGAGGTAAATCGCAAATTAAATTTTGTCGGTTTTTGAATGGAAAAATAGAAAATTTTAGTAGGAAAATTATGGAAAATGCCAAAAAAAATTATCTTTTTTTCGACAAAATTTTGCATCTTATCTTATGTTTTGGTAATTTTAGGCGATGTAGATGCGAACAATTTCCAACAATTATGACTTTTCGAATGGAAAAATAGAAAAAAATCTTGGTGGAAAACTCTGAAAATTCAAGAAAAAAATCTAAAGATTTGGATGCCTTCGACGAAATCTTCCATTGTATCGCTAGATTTGATGATTTCAGACGACGTAAAGGTGCAATTTCGTTGTTTTGCTGAAAAATTTCGGATTATTGTGAAATATACATATAAATATAAAAATAGTGTGAAAAATGTAATAGTAATTCATAAGTCATTCATCAATTGAGAACGGCTGGACCGATTTTGCTGAAATATTTTTCAGTTGTTCGCAATTGCCAGGAGAGAGAAAATTTGGGAAAAGCCGGGAAGTTGGAATAACCGAAAATTGTTTTTTGGATGGAATTTTGTGTGCAATAATTGCGAATGACTTTTCGAATGGAAAAATAGAAAAATTTTGTTGGAAAACTCTGAAAATTCCGGAAAAATTCGAAAATTTTAAATTTTTTTTCATCGAAATTTAGATTTTTGTCGTATGATTTGATAGTTTTGGGCGATGTAACTGCGAAAAATTTTAGATAATTATTCCGACATGACTTTCCGAATGGAAAAATAGACAAATTCTTGGTGGAAAACTCCGAAAAACTCGAAAAATTTGCATTTTTCCAATAGACTAATGCCTCCTATTAGACAATTAAACTTTGACGACGTACGCGTCGTTCAATAATTAGTCAGAACGTCCGTAATAATCAAACGCAAAAGTAACGTACCAAAAAATGAATGGAGACGTGCCCATATTGCACAGTTTTGCGCTGCACAATCACCACCTCAAATTTAACAAAATGTTACTAGAAGAAGATCAGTCGTAAATATAGACCTTTGAATATGATTCCACAATCGCGTACAAAGATCTTCGCTGCGTTGATATCGGTTCATTGTCTGTCGTATGCCAGCATTGCAATGCATTGAAGTTACAATCGGAAACTCCCGGCTTATGCTGCGCTGATGGCAAGGTGAAATTGCCGTTTTGACTCATCCTCATTCGATCAACCCGGCAACAATCCGAGTTAAAAAGTAATGTCGTCTCATTACACAGTGGAACCACTACCAAATGAAGAACATAAGTTCCTTCAGATCTATTTCGTTGGTGATTCGGCGATCGAACAAATTTTCATTGGATACAATTATACTAGAATTTTTCAGAAAACCGGTTTTCGGTTTATTCGAAAAAATACCTTTTTCCAACAATTCGTTTTCGAATACATAATTTAGTAGATTTTGGATATTTTAACTTAACATATAAGTGCAACCTATATTATGTATTCACAAACTTTAAAGGCGTTTCGTGTAAAATTTTCATTTTACACATACCTTTGTTTAGAATTAATGTATCTATTTGATCACATGCATGTTAACCACCTTTTCAAAATATCTACTGGCGCTTTGTAATGGTTAAATTCCTGTTGATGTTTCAACTGGATTGATGACGTTCCCGTCAAATATTTTCAAAGGAGAGGAAGTCCTTATCCCTCGAATTTCTATTATTTTAACCGATTTTCCCTGACAATTCTAGCGATTTCAATTCCCTATTCGATTGGCTTTTGCGATGACAATCAATAAATCGCAAGGCCAATCATTGGAAGTTGGTGGATCAATCTCGACTTTCTAAGTTTTTCGCGTGTTAGCAAACTGTCTTCATTGTTTGTTTTACCGAAAAACATTGCTTATTTTGTTGTGAAGAGCGGCCTTTCACTGATTTCGATTAAATTCAAATAAGTCACATTAAAATTTGAACTTTATGTGTTTTAATATTACTCTGGAGTTTATATGAAGGCGTAAACTTGGAGCGAGACGAAGTTTGCCGAGTCTGAAGTTGTATGGCAGAACAACGTTTGCCGGGTCAGCTAGTTATATAATATAAACAACAAATTATAAATGTATGTATTACTTTTGTTTTCAAAATACTCATGAGGAACATATTGCACTATCGGGCTAATCTGGCTTTTCTTAAAACAATGACGGAATTTAGATTCAGATCCTCCTAAGGTATTACTTAAAATGTTAAACGCCAAAAGATGGTGCGTTGTTAATGCGGTATATACTTATTATGAGTTTTTATTATAACTTTTTTTTCTTTAAACTCAACTTAAAATTTCAACAAACGCCCAAAGTTGATTCGTTGTGAATCCGGAATATTATACGTATTATTAGTTTTTATAATAATTTTATGTTTTCTTTATATCTCGCTAACAATTTATCCTTTTCCTATTGTTGGTATCTACAAAAAGTCTTCAAACAATCAAATCATAAGCACAGGCCAAACTCAATGCTAAACATATGATATTGATGATATGACTCACTCTCTCATTCTTTATTCAACCCGTTTATTTGTAACTTATGTGGTCTAATATATGTGCGTGCTATGCACCGTATGCGACGTATGAGGTATAATATAATTTATGTTCATACAACGATCATACGCCCCATATGACACTCAATTATTTCCATATTCAGTGTGCAGTGTTATGTTATTCTATGAATAGTAATTTCATATAAATATTTATTATTGCTTAAAATAAATGTCACCATTACTATTGTAAAATGAATTTTAACAATCTGCAAATGTGTTTCTGCTGCTGCAATAGCAAATTAACAACCCTTAACATCACATTTCTTCATTCACAAAATGTGTCACTGAAATTTTAGTACAATGTTAACACAAATGTGAAAATCCAATATTATACGACACAAAAACTATTAGTTACTTGTTGGACGATTTTAAAACTTTTTGTCAGTGTTAATTTTTGCTGCGGGCAAATAAATGAATTACACAGTAGCACATTTTCCTACTTCAAACTCTTGAACCAATTGAAACCCACAAAATCTGAAAGCTTATGATAGTAGAAGAAAACCCCTAACTGGGTTTTGAATTATTGGCTAAAGTTTTCTTATAATTCATTTTTGAAGTTTTCGACTAAGAGGAAGATTTTAGTAGTCTATATCTCGTGAACTATTCCAAATATAGCTTTTCTCTCTTCAGCAAATTTTTAGCTTTTAATCAGATCTAAAAATTTTGCCTTGAGATAAAATCAAAAAAACAACAACATCTTACTCAAAATAGCAAAACTGTACAGAAATCACTTTCATTTGTACGTATATCGAAATTAAAAATTCTATGCTTTTTAAAATGAAATAGATACAAAATAGAAATAAATCAAAAATGCAGTCTTCATTTCAAATTAACATAGGGTGTCATAGGCAGGCAAGGCCTGCACATTCCCTTTCTCATTGAAGGCGTTTCAGTAGGCCTGTCCTGCTTGGAGTCCTAATAACAAGGGCCTTCTATGAGGCATTGCTACTGCAGACCAGCTTGAGCATTTATAGAAGGACTTAAATAAAAAAAAAACATATGCGAATTATTTCCATATTAAATGATTTCCCACTTTTTATAAATTTTTAATACAATATTTATTACAATTTGTAATAACTATTTTTTTTTAAACTCCAGCAGCGGTAATTGAACTCGCGACCTCAGTACTCATAGTTGGGCATGCTACCTACTCGGCTATCACGTGATATAGTTGTTGTACGACAAATAACAAACATGTGGATTTCATAAACAACAGCATCTGTCTTACCTTCCCCTAAGAGGCCTGTCAACAGGCCTAGTCGGAGAAGTGACAAGTGCATGGCTATGAACGTCAATTCTGCCTTCTACTAATAGGACTGTCAACAGGCCTGTTTACGGCAAGAAAGTTTTTTTTGTGGGGTACACAGTAGGGCTGCTCACAGGCCAGTTAAAAGAAGGGAAAGAGGCATGTCTGCGGGATCTTTCTCATCCTAGTAAGAGGCCTCATTGCAGGTCTCATTTGAGAAGCGAAATGTGCATGGGTATGGAATTTTTTGTTAGGCTTAGTGAAGGACTTATTATAGCCTGTATACATGCCTGGAAAAGGAAGGCGTATTTGAATGTCAACAAACTGCCTTTGAAGATGTTTGCAGGCATATTTTTACAATGCCTCGTCTTTTCCGCTGCTGGGTTGTTGTGATACGTATACGTCATATGTATTTGTACAAAGTGACACACACACTCTAAGGAAAAACCACAAAATAACGCGAACATGTTATTACAAAATTTAGCATAACTCATTCAATTTTCAACCGTTTCTTATAAACTTACCTATTTTAGAAAGCTACTTTAATATAGCATAATACTATAAATAATAAATATAAAAAATATACATTGCGCTGCTTCATGATCAACTGAGAGCGTTGAGAAAATGAGAATTCGTAATTTTTTTTCGAGGTTGTTTTGCCTAAACAGCCGCCGTTTCACTATTTTTTAACCGATTTTCAAAATTCTTTTTTTTAATAAAAGGTGAAAGTCATAGCTTTACAACAGATGTCAGCTTTTAAAGATCGGTTTACAAAGAGAAGACATGAATTTTGGAACTTGTAATTATAGGAATATCGCCATTTTACTTAATTTGCTATAAAAACATTACTAAGTCATAAGTCCTAAGTCCTAAGTCCTAAGTCCTAAGTCCTAAGTCCTAAGTCTAAGTCCTAAGTCCTAAGTCCTAAGTCCTAAGTCCTAAGTCCTAAGTCCTAAGTCCTAAGTCCTAAGTCCTAAGTCCTAAGTCCTAAGTCCTAAGTCCTAAGTCCTAAGTCCTAAGTCCTAAGTCCTAAGTCCTAAGTCCTAAGTCCTAAGTCCTAAGTCCTAAGTCCTAAGTCCTAAGTCCTAAGTCCTAAGTCCTAAGTCCTAAGTCCTAAGTCCTAAGTCCTAAGTCCTAAGTCCTAAGTCCTAAGTCCTAAGTCCTAAGTCCTAAGTCCTAAGTCCTAAGTCCTAAGTCCTAAGTCCTAAGTCCTAAGTCCTAAGTCCTAAGTCCTAAGTCCTAAGTCCTAAGTCCTAAGTCCTAAGTCCTAAGTCCTAAGTCCTAAGTCCTAAGTCCTAAGTCCTAAGTCCTAAGTCCTAAGTCCTAAGTCCTAAGTCCTAAGTCCTAAGTCCTAAGTCCTAAGTCCTAAGTCCTAAGTCCTAAGTCCTAAGTCCTAAGTCCTAAGTCCTAAGTCCTAAGTCCTAAGTCCTAAGTCCTAAGTCCTAAGTCCTAAGTCCTAAGTCCTAAGTCCTAAGTCCTAAGTCCTAAGTCCTAAGTCCTAAGTCCTAAGTCCTAAGTCCTAAGTCCTAAGTCCTAAGTCCTAAGTCTAAGTCCTAAGTCCTAAGTCCTAAGTCCTAAGTCCTAAGTCCTAAGTCCTAAGTCCTAAGTCCTAAGTCCTAAGTCCTAAGTCCTAAGTCCTAAGTCCTAAGTCCTAAGTCCTAAGTCCTAAGTCCTAAGTCCTAAGTCCTAAGTCCTAAGTCCTAAGTCCTAAGTCCTAAGTCCTAAGTCCTAAGTCCTAAGTCCTAAGTCCTAAGTCCTAAGTCCTAAGTCCTAAGTCCTAAGTCCTAAGTCCTAAGTCCTAAGTCCTAAGTCTAAGTCCTAAGTGTCCTAAGTCCTAAGTCCTAGGTCCTACCTGGCTTCACATACAAAGGCTCTAAGTACATATTTTATAATCATTCTTGCACAACGCCGACAATTACGTCATCTGATGATTGGAGTATGGCGAAATATTTGTTGGGTTAGACCCTTAGACTTTTCCGCGCGAAACAGTTGGTATGACAACATTGGAAACATTGACTTAATTTTTGTATGGGGACCATCCCATACTAATGTACAGTCTCATTTTAAAGGTCGGTATTGAAAACTTGACCACATAACAAAGTTTTTATAGCATGACCACTTGAACAACGTTATAACCATACGAAAGTAATTGTGACCAAGAGTTTAAATATCGATATTGATATTACATTTTACATTTTAGGAACAACTTTACACATTTCGTTTATAATTTAACTCTTTAATTAATTGGAAAATTTATCATATCTAATATTCATCTAAAGGAAGCAATGAGGCATCGGTATGTGGTACACACATATCTTATGCGTAAGTAAATATGTGATAATAATTTTAACAATTTCGTAGAAATATTCTGCCACATTCAATGCGGTGTGAATTGTTTGAAGCTTATTTCCAAATATTGTATGTGATGTATGTATGTATTGATACTCTCAAAGTATGAAAATGACAAATGAATTGCAATAGGAGGACACCTGTTACTAATATGTAAACACATTAACTACACAAACGAATGTTTGTGATGCATACTCGAGACAATAATACAGGTAAGAATATTTAAAGACACATTTGAGAAATGTTACTTAGTTTCAGCAAATGTAGCAAGCCATTGATTAGAAAAATTTTAATTGATTCGATGTAGAGAACGACACATGTGTATATGTTTAAACAAAAACATCTCATATCACTAAACATTGATTAAGTCACCCAAATCACCTTTAAAAACATTTATTTAAATAAGACTATAATAACAAAAAGGGGTTTAAGATATCACCCTTTCTACTCGAGGTAGCGCTATTGATCGCAGACACAAGTCAGATAAGCACTCAAGTTATATTATATTGAAAAGTACCAAACAACGCAAAGTCCTTAGCTTTTACAATGACAACTTACACACTTGCCGTAATATGTAGAAAGAGCTCTATTATGTTATGTATTTATATACAACACTAGTGGGCCCGGCAATGCTTCGCTATTGCATTTTTACTTGTAATATATTTCACATTTAGGTCTACAAAGTACTTTGAAAACGGTACTTAAGCTCGATAATGATATGTTGAGTTTATTAACTTATGTAACTAATTTCAAGCAACTCCTTAACATTAAAGTTGACAAATTAAGTGTTGTTGTTTTAAATTCTAAATATCATAGGCTCTATGACGATAGTAAATAGTTCATCAGCAAAGTGATATCTTTTACAAATCGGAAACAGACATTCCGTTAAGGATCAAAATTCAATGTAGTAGCGGTAACCGTCTGTATACTAACTATCTCTTTGGGCGTAAAAAACACTTTTGACATGCCTTATCCGCCTATTGGCCAAAAATGAAAATTTCGTTTGATGCTTCATACCTTTAGCCATAAAAACCTATTTTGCCATGTATTCTTCTCACATGGATCAAGAATATTTCCAAATACTATCTTTGTATTGAACTCGTATTACCATTCTATGAGATAATTCGTTTGGCTTTACATAGTGATGATCTCACGCGCTGTATGGCATTTTACGCCGTCGTGTTGGAACCATTTCTCCGTCGAATAATGTGCAATGACATGATAAATAAAAAAAAATCAATTGATCGTTCACTGCTTTTAGTTCTTCTACCAGGCCAAGATATTTTCTCAGAGACCGAGTTGCTGAGAACGGCATCGGTTTGATAGATTCGAGACCCCCGCCACACTTACGTCTACAGCGTTGATGGCTTCTATTAGCTGCTCAGATAGATGAGTATATGCACGATAAACTTCACAAAGGGCAAACAGAACGCGCATTTTGAAAATAAATTTGCAAGATTTGTAAACGTTGTTCTTGTGTAGTCTTTACATGGTGATTTTTCAAAGAAAGTCTCAATGCAAGTCTATCACACTTCACACGTCTCGCCTGAATGACGAATTAGTTGACCTAAAATGGCAACAAAAACGGTAAATGTGGTTTTGTTGAGGGTCAATTCTACTTTAAAAATCCACATGAATCAAAATCCTAGCTGATACTTTTTTCGTTCATTCGTTTATTTACTCCGTTTTGCGCTTCTTTTAGAAGTGACGTTCGTTGCCTAATGATTGGGGCATACATAATATTAACTTAGCCACGCTGTTATAGCCCAAAGTTGTCCCTTTCATTTGGTATCCATATTATCTTACTAAAACTGAAGAAAAATATATATTTTTTTAATAATTATATCCGAAAAACGTGTCAGGTACTTTAAGTGTCAAGTACGAATGAAAAATTTATATAGCTTTCTTTGGTAGGTAACTTATAATGAAATTTTACCGAGAATATGTTTTTCCATACACACGAAAACCTCGAAAACCTTCGGTGGCATCAAGTCGGAATAAGTCACAAATTAATCCTTAAACAAATTTTTAGTTTTGACCTATTTTTGGATATCAAGTTGATTATTGGTGTTTTCAGAGACTTATTACAGTAAAATTTTATGGCAATAATTTTTAGTACAATTACACTCTTTCTAGAATATTGTTATAAATAACTTAAAACTTAATTTCCCTTTGCACCCCATGAATGAGATATGGGATAGCTTCTCGCGTTGTTGTGAATTAACACGCTTACTATTTTTGGATTCACAACTAACGGCACCTACTTGTTTATCGACGAATGCGAACGTCACTGTTTTGAGAAGCTCTTACTAGACACGACGATTGAATCGACGCTTAATACTGCGAAGTTGCTGTCAAACAACATTCGAGGGGAGCCGACAATGAAAGAAAATTTTATTTCTTTTTTTCTTTTTAAGATGACTGGAGCCAGGTTTGAACCTGCGATCTCCCGCATGTTAGTCGCGTGTTCTAACCACTATGCCACGGCCGGTTGTTATATATACCCCTCTTTATAATAGGGGTAAAAATTGTCCACACAAATGTTCCTTGAAGTAATTTAAGTAAGCTGGAAATGTAAGGATCACATAGTTTCCTATGCCGATTGATCATAAGAACGAGCAAAAAGGGGGGAAATTTATGGATGGCTGCCGAATGGAATGCGGTTATTCTCCATAACTCGAGTGAACCTTCACTAAACTTTAGGAAAATTTATCAGTTTCTAAATATTGAAAATTGTCATTTCTATACTGATTTATGTTTTCTTAACGAATATTTCTAGTAAGCAGTCAGTTGATATCCACCGCAGAGAAGTTGTTAATTATTTCCTAACAAACCGGTCCTACCGTTAACACCTTTTTTACCACCACTCTGAAACAAAACAAACGTAGTCCTATGTAAAGGCAAAAAAATATAGTAGGAGTCATACTGCTTAAAGTTCAACCACAATCAATGATAAAGACGATTTCTTCAACTTAAACCTTATTTCCCCTTACACCCCATGAATGAGGTATGGGATAGCTTCTCGCGTTGTTGTGAATTAACACGCTTTCTATTTTTAGATTCACAACTAACGGCATCTACTTGTTTATCGACGAATGCAAACGTCACTGTTTGAGAAGCTCTTACTAGACACGCCGATTGACTCGACACTAATACTGCGAAGTTGCTGTCGACAACATTCGAGGGGAGCCGACAATGAAAGAAAAATGTATTTTCTTTTTTTCTTTTAAGATGACTGGAGATAGGAGTTGAACCTTTGATCTCCCGCATGGTAGTTGCTTGTTCTAACCACTATGTCACGGCCGGTCCCCAATTTCTTCAACACAACAATTACAATTTTGTAATTCGACCGCTTTGTTTAACAAATTCTTATTCTCTCTCTTTCAAAGTACATTTAGATCATTACGAAGTTATTTCCATTACAACTAAGATTTTGCTCTTTACTTTGAGATTCAAACAATTTGTCCAATGCTGTGATATTTGTAAACATACAGTAAGCTAAACATATTAAACCTAAGTACAAATACAATTATGGTCAAATGAAGTAAACATTTCTAAAAGAGAACATTTAGCATCAAGAGGTGCATAATCTTTTGGTTGAGTATTTGCATTCTCTTTGCTCGTAGATGCAACTCCTCTACACTAGTGACTTTGTGTTTATACGCTCTGAAATGAATGAATGAAATGAAAAGGGAACTTTTAGCATCAAAAGTTTCACACACTCTTTTGGATCAGTATTTGAGATTTCTTTGCTCGTTAATGCAACACCTGTACACTAGTGACTTCGTGTCCTTACGCTCTTAAATGCACTAAATTACCGTTACAGCTCTTTTACTGTTAATTTTATTTGACTTTCTCTTATCACAAGTCGAGGTATTCAATAGGAAACTCTTAGCATCAAAAGCTGAACACACTCTTTTGGTTAAGTATTTTTGTTTTCTTTGCTCGTTAATAATACTCTTTTGCACTAGTAACTTCGTGTATTTACACTCTTAAATACACAAAGTTTCCCTAACAATTTTTTTTTTGCTTTTCCTTTCATTTCAATTTCTCTTATCATGATGTATGATTGCTATCACGGTCACACGAACGTTATGGTTAAGGAATCGTTTTTAAGAGAACTGACAACGAATGGTAACTTATCCTTTTGCAGACATACCTAAAAAACATTCAGTAACAAATTGTTGCCGCATGGAAACGGTCGTGTTAAGCGGGATAACAACTGACGTTTAAACTACATAAATGGACTATCAATATGAACGTAGTTAGTTTAACGGTTTTGAAAATAAAGTGATAAAATTAAATGTGGAAGAAATGCAAGTGGAAAAACAACAAACAGTAAATTATTCAAACTAATGTCAATCGATGAAGTGCTCTTTAATGACATAGTTAAAGGTTAACATTTTTTGTTTTAAAAAATAGTTAATAATTGTAATTTTTCTGAAGTTTACTGCAAACATATTGTAAAAAAATTTAATACAAATAAAAAGCTTACGCATATACAGAGATAAGTAAATTGCAACTTTATAAAAAGTGCAATATGTCATTCACATAAAACCTCCTAGAGCTCAAAACAACAACAACGAATAAAGTATCATCGCTTCACAATTTTCCTTAAACGCAATCGAATGCAAGAGTCATAAAAAACTTGGTGTAAAAGTTGGAAACAATATAAACAACATAACATTGACAGACATGAAAGACTTGATAAGTCTTAACTTATTTACTTAAGTTGGTGCTAGGATACAATACCAACATATTATTTAAAAGGTAAATATTAAAAAACTCATAAATATGAATATAACCAACAGAAATTACACAAAAATATGAAAATCAAATGTAACCCATATCTATATTAATGATCATATACACATAAATTGAACAAAATATACCAATCAAGCAGCCAAAGGATATGTTATTTAACACTATAGGATTCACTGCATTGGCAATCTTATGTCCCATCAGTGGAAGTAAAATCAATCTGTAAAAGGTATTTCATTTCATACCTGCTATGCGTAAGTACCATCAATATGATATCCCTAATGGTTAAAAATTGACAGATTTCCCTGCACTATATCAAAGAGGAAGGATTCGTTCTAAGAGTGCGACACTTCGAGTGCACAAGACGTACTTTCGGCGTTACTTATGCAGCTTATGTTCATTCAAACATTCATAAAAATTTGTATGACTACATTACACTATGGTTATGTGTATACATTTAATTGCACAAATTAGAGAAATATAGATAATATGATGTAAGATTGCACATTAAAAAAGACATGGCATATATACATTTTGGAAATGTTTCGATAGTTCTTAAACTACGGCTGTAATCGTGGGGACAGACTGACGGACAATCCTAAAACGGTGGAGTTTGTATGGGAGGTGGAAGGAGATTTTGTGGGATCATGCTCATCTTAGAACTTAGCCTTTCCTTAGAGCGATATGAACTTGTATACCGAAATTTCAGCTCGATAAATCTTAAACATCGATTGTAATCGAAGGAACAGAAACCAAAAAACGGGCAATTTTAATTGTCCCATCGTGCTCGTCTCGAATATTCTTAATTTTTAATTTACCAACCAATTTTTGGTTTTTACGATAGCAACTTCGTGGCTCCACTAAGGTGGATCCTTACCCAACCTACCAGTCTGGCAGCAACCTGCATTGCTTTACTCCCGCTTTTTGCCACCGGAGGTGTAGACAAGCGTTCACTCAGGTACGCAGAGCGATATTCCACGAAGTCTTCTGGGGCGTCTCTTGCGGGGTAATAATGCAGTTAGGATCAGAGTCTGGTGCAGTTGAAGATTTGTTTGCACCAGAACTTTGTCATTAAAATGCTACAATAGTGCATAGTAGCAACGGTTTCCGAGCAACACTCGTCTTTTGATTTCCAGGCTCAAAATATTTTTTTTTATTTACGGCAGAGTCAAGGTGGATAAATTCATCTAGCAGTTTTATGTTGTAGTTGTCAACGTTCACGAAGCATCATAGATCACTTGGCAAAATATTGTCGTGTCTGAAGCCTTGCGAGTTGTAAATTGGCTCCATCAGAATATTTCCAATCTATATTGAAGACTTTATGCTGGTCGGGGGTCAGTCATGGCATGGACAAATGTAGTACTCGTCGAGACCTATACACCGATCTCTTGTATGCTACGATTGAGCCACAAACAAAAGAGCAGTGATAAAAAAACGATTTTGGTTGTTTTTCCGGGTGGTGGGGGAGGAAAAAAATTTTTTTTTTAATTTGTCTCGAGGTGATCTTTTATATTTGCCCTCGACTTTGGAGAAAAAAATTTTGTATGGGGACCGACCCGGTCTAGTGTTTACCCATGCAAGTGTTAACGTCTGCATGAGTAAACTTCCTTCCGTCAATGCCACTGCTGTGAACTTATTTATGTCTACCTTTTGCATGTGGGTTAGTATGCACATCGTTAGTGGTATAAATTGTGAAATTTCGCTTTCGGCATTTTATTGGAACTTTAATATGGAATATGGTATTTTTATATTTAGTATCCTTTGTTTGTCTTCTTTGTTATTGCTATAAAGGTTTTTTAGATTTTTGTTTTGTTTTTTTGGAAAATGATACTTATGCCACACTTTACATGGTTTGTATGCTGTCATACTGCTGGCAAACTTTATCAAAGTAGCCAAACTGTCAACTACAGCAATTGCTCAAAGTTTACATATTAAAATAGAAATTTTGTGTAAAGTTCTCTCACCAAACTGCCATTGCATTGGCGGTGGCCAAGGGGTAGCTAAAAATCGGAGTTTGAGGGAATAATTGAAAAATCTGTGAGAGCATAGTATTCGAAAAGTATGTGTGTATGTGTGTGTGTGCTAAAAGGAACGAAATGAAATCGATAGTGAAGTATAACGAGTTAATGTACTAGAAAATGGTACAATATAATGAGAATTCCAAATATATTATACAACCTTGGACAATACGAAAACAATATTATATGCTTTTGTGTATTATAACAAGGACTTTTAGCTGTATTTATGATTACTAGGTCAATTAAGAATAAAAAGTTATATCCCTTTCATTCCACAAAATGATATCGGTGATTTTTTTCTCATCTACAAGGAGTTTATGAGCTTACACCTATTACTAGTTACTTGTAGATGTCCTCAATTGCTAACATTTTGTACCAAATAAACTATATTCTTATCTTCTTAGTTTTCTAAATTGTGTCTGTTTTTCCTTGACCATACTTCTCACTCCTCCATCCTTTTTCTTATTACTTTAAAATTTTTGAATGCAGTCGTCAACGTTGTACTTCCGGTTGAACTTTGTAAACTTTCACAATCTTAGTTTGGGTGATGGCCATTGCCTTACCCTTGCAGGCTTGCAACATTTGCTGTCATCTTATCGTGTTATGAGTTCAAACAACAGTAAACGTTTTTCTACTTAAGACAAAACTGATAAAATGTTATGAAATTCTCGTTAAAACTTATAGGTTTAGTTAGCATAATGGATACAGTCAAGGGGACGGTTGGTATATTAGCCACTGTTTAAGGTATGATAAGGCAACTTAATTTTTTGGATAAAGGATTTATTCTAAGATGGATAGAGGAGCAATGGAGTATATATTAGTAAAGTTAATTCAGAAATTTGCATTGATAGTACACTGATTTACAGTATTAAATCAGTAGAAAAAAAACTTACCTAGTAGCAGTAAAATAACTAATAATAATAACTAATCTAGAAGTATTTAGGACTTGGGTGAATAGGCATGTCATCATAGTAATTTTTGCTTACATTTCACATAAATAAGATGATGATAGATTTCTGTTTTACACTAATTGCAGTACAGTTTTAAAATTTTTTAAAGTTACCGCATACGATTCGCTTGTGTCTCATGTATTGATAATGAACTACTCACGTTTTAGGCTGTTTTGTTTGACATAATTTTAGAACCACTAGTCCGTTTTATCTGAAACAAATTTAAAAAAATTAAGAAATTATCTGTTCATATAACGTTTCCCTACATAACCAACAGTTTCACTTTTCCATTCATCAAATGATTTTGAACTGGGTTTATTTTGTAGCAGTTACGGTAAAACTCCGTGGCGTATGATTTACGTGGTATATTGCTTATGATATTCATACGCCACCATATAACAATAAAACAAAAAACCAAAATCATGAGTTGTACTGTGCAATTCAATTAAAATTACATATACCCCTCCAATTTACAGATTACTGGTATTGCCACCTTATTATTACACTTAAAATAACCACAACTTCGAAAAATGTAATTCCTTATTACTGAAATAATTTAAACTTCAGAAACCATGAAATGTGAAAAATTCTCAGGACTTAAAATTTCAAATCTTCTAAATTCCTGGGGTGTCTCGCAGTCATGGAATATTTGGGGAATGCGAAGCAACCACGTAGTAAAATTTATTACTCCACTCTGTATAGAATAAAAATGTTGAGTGTGTAAATATGTAAGAGTAAATAAGCAAGCAGACACATATACTCTTGTTATATAAATATATGTGTGTACATATACATTATGATAGCTGTATACCAAAGTGTGTAGGTGCCAGTCAGTGTTTATGTGCTTGGCACAACAGAACGTGTCTGTGTGTGCTGGTAAGACCTGTGATGTGCTTGCCCATATATACTATACTATATTCTATGTTGCTATTATTTTGAAACACTAAACTGGAGTGAAATTCTATTTCGTAGTGTCCATGAAAACCATTGATTTTCTCCGTCAGACGATCTTAATTCATTACAAAATTTACTAGGAAAATAAATACGGAAAATGAAAATGGTGTTGTATACTATTTCAAATGTTAGGCAATGTCCATGAGACTTTGGGCAATACGTATCTTTAAAACATCACAACTTAATTATATACAGTCTATAGTTACTAAATATTGTATAGAATTTTTATTTTTGCTTTAAAACTCAATTGGTGGAACTGTGTAAAATATTTTGGAGATACCGCACATTGCTGTAGTATTATACGATATGATATGTGCTGTGCTCTGTTATGTGCTGGTGTTCAATTGTATGACAAACATTCTATGAACAATTATTGCATTCCAATTGTGTATATATACGATACGGCTGCCAAATACGACTTGAGTGATATTTTGACTTGTGTTCTATTTATAAAACACTTTAAACGTTTTTCATTTATATGATCATCGCTATGTTTTCAGCCAAAATTTAAAAAAAAGTAAATGTACTTTTTGGTACAATAAATGCATTTTTCGTACAACAAATTGCATATTATGGTACAATAAAAGTTCTTTTTGGTAGAATTAAAAACACTTTTTTGGTATAATGAATAAAACTAACCTTTTGGCACATTAAATTGTACATTTTGATCATATGCCTCAAGGGTCAATAAAAGTACTTCTTGTTACATATTTTTTTCTTGTAACAAGAAGTACTTTTATTGTATCGTGAGGTATATTACCAAAATGTAGAATTTATTGTAACAAAATGGTCAGTATAACCAGTAAGAAAGTTTCAGTCGGCCAACCCGACTTACATATACCATCACCCTCAGTAAAACAAAAAAATTCTGTTATATTGATATTATAACTCCATCTCTAAAGTGGGCGGAGTGGTACATTTGTATGGTAGGTACCAGATGGGGCGTGTCTATACTTCCAGATCTTCTCTCCCAAACTTTATCCTGCTTGAACTTTACTAAATACAGAATTTGGGCACGATCGCGTTAGTTCTATTAATAATATTAATCGATTTCTAAAGTGGCGGTACCAGATGTGTATGGCAGGTACAAGATGGGGCGTGGATAGACTTCCAGTGTGTTTTTCTCAAAAACTGTATCCTGCTATATCTTTACTAAAATAAAGAATTTGGGTACGATCGCCTTGGATTTATTGATATTACTACTCCATATCTAAAGTGGGCGGAGTGGTACATTTGTATGGGAGGTACCAGAAGGCGCGTGGCTAGACTTCCAATATTTTTTCCAAAACTTTATCCTGTTTTAACTTAACAAAATGCATAATGTGGGCACGATCGTGTCGAGTGTATTGATATTATAACTCCATCTCTAAAATAGGCGGAGTTGTACATTTGTATGGAAGATACCAGAAGGGGCGTGGCTAGACTTAATTTTTTTTTTCCAAAACTTTATCCTGTTATAGCATTACTAAATATAGAGTTTGGGAATGATTGAGTTCGATGTATTGATATTATTACTCGATTTCTAAAGTGGGCGGAATTGTACATTTGTATGGAAGGTACCAGAAGGGGCGTGGCCAAGTAGGCCATTTTCAATAATGTAAGTAGTTTTGGGGAAATATTAACTCGTGCAAAATTTGAAAACATTTGGTTATGTCTTTCGAAAGTTATCGTGCGAACCAGCCGGACAGCAGACAGACAGACAGACAGACAGACGGACATGGCTCAAACGACTTAAAAAGTCATGAATCGAATTTGGTTCAAAGAAACCTGGGGTCTAAAGTCACTCCTTCTATATGTTACACTTTTGGGTCGTATCAAATGATATATACCCTCATCCCTAAGGGTGATGGTATAATTATAATATAATACTAGACAAACCCTTATTGGCATTGGCACCACCCTCCTGGTACCACCCCTTCAAATTCATCTTCAAGGTTTTACATACATTTTCTATTTGTAAGTACAATTAATTCCAACATATTTACGTAAGACATCTGTTTATGGTTATTTGACTCAGGCGTGAATATGGACTATACAGGTCGATCGCTTCTGGTACCTCCCACATAAAATGAAATATTATTGAAAAATTAATATTTATCCCAAAACTTCCAAACGAACAACTGAAGGTTATTTAAATTTGAACTTATCATGTAATAGTTGAGTAAGACGTCCGTTTACATCCCACAACATGGGATGCACCTTCTGTTTTTAATTTTGTTTCCCGTCACCAAAAACTAATCTCGAAGTACTGTTAACAAGGTTTAAGCTAACATCAAACTAACTGTTGCACAACGTCCATCATAACATACATACTTACAGTTCACACATCTGCTGCAAAGTATTTCAGAGCACATCTCTTTTAATTAAATAACAAAGCGGGTGCTGCGACCACTGAAATTAAATGAAGTTTCTGAGAAGAGGAATTAATCTGACACTGAAACTCCACGTCACTTTTAGCGATTCTTGACCGATGTATGTACATTGTTCATGGTACGCGTCTTTTTGTGGATATTGCGATATTACTTTAGGTAACGAACAGCATAAAATTGTCATGATTGAGGTAATAGAACGATTTAACAGAATTGTGTCCTACAAATAAAGACAAATGTGAAGGTATATGAGAAGAACTAATATTTTTTCCTGGAATTCTATGAATAAGATATAGGAGAGTTTATTGTTTTATAATGGCGAGAATTTCGATTATCCTTATTTGCCATCATAACTCATTGACTTTTGTAGTAGTCACAAGCAGTAGCTGCCTATTCAGTGGACGTATCAAAAGGCTTAAGTGAAATCTTCTGTAGATGATCTCATTAAATGGAACGGTGAATTGTTTAATTTATTATACTGTATAGAGTACACCAAATTCACTTAACGATCAGGAGATTTTGCATTTCGAACTTCGTCGCAAGTTCCTTATATTTATTTTCCCTTGACAATGTTCACGCTATGATAAAAATTAAAACGCTATCCCTCCATATCCTAATAAACAATTCCTACCAAAGTTGCTTTACATCTTCCTCAAATTCTTCGTGAGCGTTTTAAAATTTTCCCATGCATTGTTGCTTTTAAACTTGTCTAACACTTCAAAATCTCAGATTGTGAAACATTGAGTGCTGCTTGCCCTTGCAGTTTAATACACATATACATATTTCAGACAACTGACCTCGTCTTGTGTGTGCTCATCTTACTATAGAAGTTTAATCTTTAAGTTTACACACACACACAAACACACACACTAAAAGTAAAAACACCAATAAGGATAAAAACGATTATAACTTAAACTACAATTTTTTGTTAGCTATAATAGTTTGCCAGTCAAGGACTGACGTTGATTGCAAGTCCATGAGTTTACCACCACTGCAATGCTAACTATCAAAATTGTATAATGAAATAAAAACTAAAACATAAAGAGGAGAAATTTCAGCAGATAATAACTTGACTGCATGTGTACCATAGTATGATATGTGATAGTATAAGTAGTGTATAGAAATAAGCATATTGTAGTTTAGAAATCTTTTTGTTAATATCGTGTTGTTCTTTATTGTACTGAATTGAATTATTGAGGTAATGTGCATAGTAGAATGTATGGGGTTTGCGGATGTAATTTTTTTTTGTCTCCACAAGGCAGCCCTTCTCCATTTATCAAAAGAAATGTGCATAGCAATAATTGGAACAATCGGTCAATATTTGGAGGTCGGCTAAAATTTTCAAATAGTTGTTAAATCTCATAAAATATTTTTGCAAAGTTAAATATGTTTCCAGTAACATTTACATTTTCGAATAGAATGAGAAGCACATTAGTTACTTTGACTGAAATATAGTCATATTCTGACATTGAGAAAAGAAAAATATATATTCAAAAAATTTGAAACATAATATGCTCAGTTATTTTCGGGAAAACATGCTGAGTACCTTTCTTCACTAAAGAATCATTTGTCTGACAGTATTAATAGAAGTGATGCCTTTCTGTCAAATTTTCAAATAAAATGTTTCATTTAGATTTTTAGTAATAAAGCCAGATCTGTTAGGAATAAAATGAGTCCTTTCCTAGGAAATTCATGCAGAAATGTTGATATTGTTAGCAGTTAAGGGAAAGTACTTTATAGTGACAAGAATTTCTATCTTTTGTTTGAGAGCACAACAAACAGTGATCATAGTCGTAGTGAGAATCATTCCCGTGAATCTCCTAATAGGTATAGAAATACCGAAATAGTGATTATTTTGAATAATAACAATAACATCAGAAATACGTATGAGCAACAGAAACTTGATAACATAACTCTACGCTCCAGATAACCTTGGATAAAGTTGTGAACTATTAAATATCTAAGCCTCGATTCCATAATACAATAAATAACAATAATTTTCACAGGACATCCAATTGGAAAACCGCAGGATATTATCATACATAAGATAATGGTATTTATCTGTGAGTCCACCTGACTGAAGATTCCTTTGTGTTTATTGAACTTGTCAAACAAGAAAAATTTCTCGACACATACATACATTGCATGAATTTCTTTGACTTAATCATAAGCAAAGGTATTAAAAAGCAATCATGGCATATGGGTATTTCCGCAGAAGTGTCAACCGTGACCGAAAAAATAAAAGTTGTCAAAAAAAATTTTCTGACTTGTATTAGTAAATACGAATACTTAAATTTTATTAAATTAAAATGCCCAAAGCTTTTCTTAGTTTCCGTGTTGATTTAGCGGATTGCAAAATTGCATTCTTTTGCTGGTCACCAGTTTTAAATTTTCATATTATATTTACTGATAATGCAAGCCCACTCTTATCATAAAGTTTTATTTACAACAAATAACTGGTCCATAATAATAAAAAAATATAAGTTAGCAGCAAAATTTTGATTTTTTTTATTGGCGTACTAATGCAACATTCGTGAACAACAATTAGTGGCATAAAAACTTTATAATATTCCCTAATTTCGCATTGAATAAACATGGCTTGAATAAACATTTTTTTAAGGTTTTCACAGCTATGGGATATTTTGTCAAATAACGTCAGTAGCATAACGTAGGTCTTTATTATGACGCCTTTTTTACATAATGTAGAGCTAGTAGGGAGCTGTTCAAAATCTATATATATAAAAAATTGTTGCAAGTGTGTTGTGACTTCATAACTCACGAACTGCTGGACCGATTTGCCAAAGGGGCGTGGCACCACTGATACAACTTGAAAATCAAAAGAGCTATATCTCATGAACTATCAGAGGCATCAAGATGAGATTTGGTATATATGTTGTTGGAGCAGTATTTATTACAGCCAGCGTGGAAGTGGGGGGTACCACGCCACCTTTTCAAAACCGCTCTGCAGGCTTTCCCAATAGACAAATTGATACGAAAATTTTACCAAGTGGTACTGATGACCTGTAGATAGTCCCTGGCTATATTTGGTTGTGATTGGATAAAGGGGCGTGGCACCGCCCATACAACATGAAAATTGAAAGGGCTATATCTCATGAACTATAAGAGGTATGAAGATGAGATTTGTTACATATGTTGTTGTTGCAGTATAAATTACAGTAAGAGTGGAAGTGGGCTGTACCACACCCCTTTTAAAATAAACAGTTATAACTGTCAAAATTCCACAGTATATTGCAGTTCGCCTAGAGATATGAACAGTAAGGTGGCCCAGTTTTTTTATTCGCAAAAATTGTAACCAAATCTACGATGAATTGTTAGAAAATGTCACCAATAAACTTTGTGTGTAATATCAATTCCTAGCTCGCGCTGGGAAAGCTTAATTTATTGCAGAAAACTTAAATTTTGATAGAAGTGTCTTAAAGCTTAAGTCTGTACGCTTTCAATAATCATGGGGCCCCGAACGTCACTTCCAAAAGAAGCGCAAAACGGAGTAAATAAACGAAAAATCCTTTTATCTTAAAAAAAAGTATCAGCTAGGATTTTGATTCATGTGGAATTTTAATGTACAATTGACCCCCAACAAAACCCCATTTACCGTTTTTGTTGCCATTTTAGGTCAACCAATTCGTCATTCAGGCGAGGTGTGTGAAGTGTGATAGACTTTCATTGAGACTTTCTTTGAAAAATCACCATGTAAAGACTACACAAGAACAACGTTTACAAATCTTGCAAATTTATTTTCAAAATGCGCGTTCTGTTTGCCCTTTGTGAGGTTTATTGTGCATATACTCATCCATCTGAGCAGCTAATAGAAGCCATCGACGCTGTAGACGTAAGTGTGACAGGGGACTCTAATTTATCGAACCGACGCCGTTCTCAGCAACTCGGTATCTGCAAATGCTGAGGAAAGATCTTGGCCTATATTCATTTATCCAACTGGTAGAAGAACTAAAGCCAGTGGACGATCAATTGATTTTTTTTATTTATCATGTCATTGCACATTATTTGAAGGAGAAATGGTTCCAACACGACGTGAGATCATCACTTTGTAAAGCCAAAAGGTGGTGACCGAATTAGCTTACAGAATGGTAATACGAGTTCAATACAAAGATATTATTCGGAAATATTCTTGATCCATGTGAGAAGAAGACATGGCAAAAGAGGTTTTTATGGCTAATGGCATGAAGCTTTAAACGAAATTTCCATTTTCGGTCAATAGACGGAGAAGGCATGTTAAAAGTGTTTTTTACTCCCAAAGAGATAATTAGTATACAGACGGTTACCGCTACTACATTGAATTTTGATCTATAACGGAATGTCTGTTTCCGATTTGTAAAAGATATGACTTTGCTGATGAACTTTTTACTATCGTCATAGAGCCTATGATATTTAGAATTTAAAACAACAACACTTAATTTGGTAACTTTCATGTTAAGAAGTTGCTTGAAATTAGTTACATAAGTTAATAAACTCAACATATCATTATCGAGCCGTTTTCAAAGTACTTTGTAGAACTAAATGTGAAATATGTTACAAGTTAAAATGCAATAGCGAAGCATTGCCGGGCCCGCTAGTATTTTATATTTCTTCATCACTGTAGTCAACTGCAGCTACTACCTTTTATTTTTCTTGAGCAAACAGCGGTTGTCGTCGTTACTTTTTTACTTTAACAAACTCTTTTCGGTTTACTGGCAAACCCTGCTACTGAAGCTGTCTATCGCAGAGATACTGCATTTGACATCTTATCTTCTTATGAATTGGGGTAACAATAGCATGCATTTTAATTTACGAAAGCAGGAAGTACAATACGAGTAACATTGTCCCTAAACCTAAAAAAGTTTCCCCTAAACCGATATTAACTGGAACATAGGCTACAAAATTTACAATTTGGGGTATTTAGTTTTTTTTCTAACATATTAAATCAGTATTCTATAAGTCGATGGTCCTACCAACAACTTAATGCTGCATAAGCTGTTTGGCGGTATACAATATAGAAAAAAGGTAGAATGAACAAATTTGTTATTTCTGTTCTTTGTTCCAACGAAGTTTTAGTCGGCCCCTTCTGCGCCGCCCATCTAGTTTATTGTTGAAGACTTGTCGAGCTCTTCGTTCGTTGAAATAAATAACTTGGTTTTGTCCTCTTTTATCGCCAGACACACTTCTGCCGATTTTTTCCTATTTTTACGGAAGACTTCATGTCAGTCAGTATCATCCCGCAAAGTCGAATCAGCTTCGTGGTGATACCAAACTCCTTATAATTTATGTCATATCAGACTGTAGTGTCTGTGACGATCTGCATTTCCTGGTTCTTTTCCAGGATTGGTCGTAGGGTTGAATATCTGGTTTATAGTGGATTTACCAGATCTAATGCCACACTGATAAGGTTCATTCAGTTTCTTTGAAATGGACATTAGTCTGTTACATATTTTAGCTTAAAATCAACCAGAGCAGTTTGAATGTCATGGCCAAGGCTGCAATTCGTCTGCTATTGTGTAAAATGCTTAGTACACAGTGCAACAGCCAATCTGGGGGGTGAGCAATTACAAGTCAGGGTGAAGTTTCGAGGTCAGTATAGTTAATGGGTTTGGCGTTCCCAGGCCAAAGTTTTCGTCATGACCTTTTATATTTTTTCTTAACTTGATGTTTTTCTCTTGGGTTTTCAAGTATAATTCAAGAACCATTGAAGCTTTCTCATTTCAAACCTTAGCAAAATTGTCGCTACAGCTCAAATAAATAATTGATATTAATAAAATTCCCTTTGCACCCCATGAATGAGGTATGGGATAGCTTCTCGCGTTGTTGTGAATTAAAACGCTTTCTATTTAGATTTACAACAAACGTCACCTACTTGTTTATCGACTAATGCGAACGTTACTGTTTGAGGAGCTTTTGCTATACATGCCGAATGACTCGACACTATACTGCAAAGTTCCCGTCTACAACATCGAGGGTGCCGGCAATGGAGAAAAAAGGTAGATGACTGGAGCCGGGAATCGAACCACGGGTCTTCCGCAAGGTAGTCCCGTGTTTTAACCACTGTGCCGCGACCGGTCCATTGCTACTAATATGTATGTCTAAAAAAATATAAGTTGGACCAATTTTGTCGAATGAAAATTTGAAAAAAAATCATTTATCGTCTTTTTTTATAAATTTTCCCCATTATCTCTAAATTTTTGGCAATATGTAGGTATTTGCTGACGGTATCGAATGACAAGCCTGACCAAAGTACTGTGCAATAAATATGTAGCGAGTTTTCATATGGTACTCGCTGCATATGGATGTACAACGTATGAGTAATATTAATTTTAAAATTATAAAGGGTTTTCCAATAAGAGATATTATTTTGGCATTCAAAGAAAAATGCAGGTATGCCGTTAATAATGAAAAACAACATCAGCCAAATGGCCACCACGAGCTCGCTTATGGGACCATATCCTTTTCATGAAATTTTCCATAACCAAATCGAAAAGTGGCTGCCCTATGCCCTCGATAGCCTCACGAATTTTATCTTATAAGGTCGACGCTGGGCTGTTGGCGTGACCTTATCTTCCACGTGGCCCCAAAGGAAGAAGTCGCAAGGTGTTAAAATACAAGATCTCTGTGGACAATTGTGATCACCTTTTCGAATGATAATACGGTCCGGAATCTTTTTCCGTAAAGATCAATGGTTTCGTTGATCGTGTGGCACGTAGCGCCGTCTTGTTGGAAGTGAACGTTGTCCAGATCAATACCATCCAACTAAGACTATAAAAAATCATTAATCATCACTGGATATCGCAATCCATTCAACTATTGATCCAACCTCATTTTTGAAAAAGTAAGGTCCAATGACCCCGCCAGATTATAAACCGCACCAAACAGTCACACGTTGAGGATGTCGAGGCTTCTCAACAATAACTCTTGGGTTTTCCTAGCCCCAGATACGACAATTTAGCTTGTTGACGTAGCCACCGAAGTAGACACATCAGTCAAGATGATTTTTCGATGGAATTCCGGATAATTTTCATGCTTTTCAAGGACCCAATCATCAAAGACACGACATCATTCAAATATTGTGAATTTATGGTTGAATAACACTCTCAGGGTAAAGGTGCTAGGTCAGTATAGTAAAACACGTAAATGTTTCGGTGTCCTCTACAATTTTGTTGAAGAATGAAATGATAAATCATCAATGGTTCTTAAGTTATAGGCGAACTATTAAGCGAACAGACATTAAGATAAACTAAAAATATAAAAGGTCATACAAAAATATACAGTCTGAGAACGCCAAAACATTCGGGAGTTTGACAACACAGTCCTAGTACTATCACCAAAACTTGGAGTTGCTCTACCTCCAGACAATGACCCAGAAAATGTTCCAATGAGTTATTAATTCAATATCGCAAAAAGTATGAAGTTATCTAATACCTGATCTATGAACTTTTAATACTGAGATTATTGTTGAAAAGCCTCCTATGTTTCCTGACGCATATTTATATGCATAAATCCTACCCTATTCTAATTTTTTATCACCAAAATAATTGCATTTACAATAGTTTTAGAGAAAATTATTATTTCTCTCAGAATTTCCCCTACATACCAATAAATAACATCTCAAAATATTGGCTAATCGATGCCATTCTAATTCAGCAACAAACGAAACAACGAATGAAGTATACACCCACTTTTGTGCGCATTAAATGTGCACACAGCAAGACAATTAAGTTATACAAGAATCTAAAAGGGGAGATGAGCTGAAAGCTACTACCATTTATTGTCAGATATTGTCCGTAAATGGGATATCAAGCAAAAGTAACTTATTCCAAAAACTTTCAATCTTTTCTTTTCAACTTCGCTATTGCAACAGCAACTTTCTAAGGACTGACTATCCCTCAATGGCAATTCTTAGTGATTATTTGATTTTTTGAAGGATCGCAACGGAGTCCACAACAATTTCACCTTTCACCAACAGTTGTAACGGTAACTGTGTGTGCATTTTGCGCGTTACCGGGGAGTGTGTAAACTTTTGAGAAACAAAAATAATGAAAGTTTTATTATATTGTTGCATACAATAGATTTTTTTGCGTCTTCTTCTGTGTTGCGCTGTGTTGCTACACCAGCTGAAAATGAAAAGTTTGTTACTTATTTTTTATCACAGAATTCTTCTAATTTTGTTTCTTTTGTAGTCAGATTTTTTGTTTTTTGTTTTTGTGCTGTCTTGCATCGTTAGATCTTGTCACGTTCAAGGTAATAAAAAGTAGAGTGAAGGTCTTAAGGAGTGAGAATAGCATTTGGTGACCCTTAGAAGATGGGAAAAAAGGTTAACGTGTTGGGTAGTATTATACGAGAAGTATTTGAACAAAACTGAAGAGTGTTAAATCTTTGAATTTAAATAGCAAATTAGAACTGTTGTCTTTTAGGGAGGGTACAAATTGTTTATGAGTAACTTTTTAACGTACAGACGAAGAGCATTATGAATTGTTTTTTAAAGCAGCTGAAAGTGCATAATAATCATACGCCACCATATAACATTATAATAAAAAAGCCTATAACGTGACAAATTCCCTTATACGATACTTACTAACTTCAAATCGATATTATATTATGACATTTAACTTGACAAAAAGAATGATGCAGAACTTTTTCTTTTTGGGGCTACTTTAACGTGCAGTTCTCAGAATTGAGTCCCAACTCAATGAGCTGAAAAATGTTGTACTGTCCAACATTTCCCAAATAATTTTATGGCATATTTCAGAAATTTTAGCCGGCCCTTTTTGAAACCCCTAACGTTTTTCAAAATCTAAATCAAAATCCCCTTTCCTTTAAACACAACAAACCAGTAAATATTTGCTCTTGTCCATTGTAACAAATACATCGTTATTGCGACCTTTGTTAGCCACTTTATGGCTCAAGGAGTTTCTTTTGTCCTTGCATTAAATAAATTAATTTAATATCTAAACAAATATTTGTAAATATTTTGTAAGTCAATTTGCTACGGCAACAAAGTCAACCATTACTATCTTAATGACAATTGATAGCAAACATATTGATAGCGTTAAAAGAAAACCAAGACACAGTTCCACCCAAAATGACAAATAACCACAACACACAACAGACATTTGTTATTTATTGGTAAAGAGGTGGAGCGGCGGCGGAGTGTGATTGTGGCTGGTAAATAAACATAAGTTTGGTATGGTAAAAAACGAACGCTCACAACCTTCAGGATTCAACGATAACACCATAATTTATATTGCGTTCGTTTTTTGTTACTGCTGTTGTTGTTGTTGTTGAAGGTGGCCAAAAATACTTAAAGGTTAAGTAAAGTTCTAACCCACAACAGCAAAAAAAGAGGCAGATTTCTTGAAAGCAGAAAAATTTCCACTAATAGAGTTCTAACACGTTATGACAGGAAGTGTTATGTGTCACACAAACGGCATTAAACAATAAAGCTGCTCAGATTGTTGTTGACGCACTCTTTGACAAACGTCATAAAGAATGAAACAATTGGGAGTGTTTGCGTTGTGGTCGTTGTCACACTTGCAGCTTTGGACCCGCAAAACCTCAGCCATCAAGATGGTGCTACAAATGACAAAGGAAAAAAACTGTGAAATTAAATAAGCAAAAGTAAAAGAGAATTAAACACAATGAAAGGGAAAGTTTAAAGAAAGTTAAACAGTATTATTTTTTTTTATGAAAATCTGCTTTTTGAAACACAGCAAATAACTAATGGACCCAGTACAAAAATTCCAGTCAGGTAAACTGACTGTAAAAATTAGTCCGTTTGTTATGTTACGAAAGAAATATTAATTTTCCAAAAAATATAAAATTTTGTATAGGAGGTACTAGAAGGGATGCAGCTATTCTGCCTATTTGAAATCCCATAACTTCATTTTGGAAAATAAAAGTACTAGTAAATGTTCATAAGGATCAGTAAGAGATCAATGGTTTTAAAAAGGCCTGAAACGAATTTCGTCTTATAATACTTGGGGTCTAACTTATTTCCTTCAATGCGGTATGTTCTCGTATCAAATGATATGTATCCTCATATCTATGGGTGAATGTACTATATATGGTACTTGTTTGGATGAGGGGAGTGAAGGTGACGAGTACTTGCCAAGAAATGTAGCGAGGAAATAAACAAAATTATAAAAAGATGGGCGGTTTTTAAGGAACAGAATATTCTTTATTCGGTATTCACCTTCTGCTTCATATGGGGTTGGATTACAACTAACATCCGTGTGTCAGCTAAAGCTCTTGTCTACATAATTATTTTGATAGCTTAATACATTGGTAATAATAACAGATTTACAACTTAAGGGTGCGATATGTACAGTAAATATGATCTTCGTGGTCATAAGTATTTGGTCAAGTATTAGAGTATTTTTGATATTTTTAGTATTTGAAATAAGTTTTAAAACCTTGCAAAAATAAAACACATATAAAATTGCAATAAATACACTATTTAAAATGTTTCGTATAAATACTACAGACACATAAGATCATGAATAACGAATTTTCACTATTTAAAATGTTTCGTATAAATACTCCAGACACATAAGATCACGAATAACGAATTTTCTCTAAATTTTTATATTATGAATTATTTAACCCACAAAAAGAGGGAGCTCGTGTTTGTGTCCGTGCATGCTTATCATGAAACTACCTATGCGAGCTTCTATCCTCTAAGGGGAAGTTACCTTTTTAAGAAGATTGAAGAAAAACTACTAAAACTACTAAAGATGGTGCTACGGGAGGTCAGGTATGCCCAGGACGGTTTGCCCTAGGTAAACCGCCTGCCTGATCGTTTGGGTAGTGACGAAGTGGCTGTGACCAAAAGACACGCTGGTAAACTAAGAGTTTGATGCTCGAGAGAAATAGAGCTGGGTATCTCTTGATACCATACGAGTCTTGCAGCTCTCATTGTTCATCTTACAGATTCTTAAATGAGTGTGGCGTTGCACTCTTATCGTCTTGGTGAAATATAGTTCCAAACCTCTAACATTGTTGTAATAGCGATTGTAGGAACACTGTTACGTTGTTACAGACTAGTTCCAGTACAAAGCGAAATAATATAATTGTGTCAGACTCGTTGACCTCTTCCTATCAATTCGGGCAGTAACCATCAATTGTATGTTTGTGTGGTGTCCAAAGCATGATAGCTTTAAGTTATAAATTGATGATGCCAGCGGTCAGCCGGATGGGGAGCTTTGCTCCAAACAGAAGGTGACGAACAGAATACTTCGATCGACAGAATACCTAGGTATTTATACAAACTCCCCCTTTCTCGGGTTGTTCGTCTGTCTGACCCCACCAGACAACAAGTCGTTGTTTGAGAACCATCGACCTGAAATTTGGTATGCAAACTTCTAATCCTCAAACGTAGTTTAAGTTCTAAGATGAGCAAAATCAGACAAAAACTACTCCCACCTCCCATAAAAATCATTAACCAAATTCGACTTATGACTTTTTAAGTTATTTGAGCCATGTCCGTATGTCTGTCTGCCCGGCTGGTACGCACGATAACTTTCAAACGACGAAACCAATTGTTTTGAAACTTTTCATAGGTAAATATTTCCCCAAAACTTCTTGCGGTATTGGAAATGGGCTACATGGCCACACCCTTTCTGTTACCTCCCATACAAATGGACCATTCCGCCCACTTAAGAAATCAAGTAAGTATATCAATACACCGAACGCGGTCGTGCCCAAATTCCTTATTTAGTTAAACTGTAGCGAATACAGTTTTGGAGAAAAAAAACTGGAAGCCTAGCCGCGCCCCTTCTGGAACCTACCATACAAATGTAGCACTCCTCCCACATTAGAAATTGAGCTTTAATATCAATAAACAAAACGCGATTGTGCCCAAATTCTGTATTTTGTAAAGTTATAACAGGATAAAGTTTCTAAGAACAAATTATAAGACTATCCACGTCCGTTCTGGTACCTCCCACACAAATGTACTATACCGCCCACTTTAGAGATGAAGAAATAATATCAATAAATAATACCATGATCTTGCCCAAATTCTAAATAATGCTTTATTTTACGGCCATTAACCGAAAATTTGTAAATATTCAAAAAACGGAGCTAGTTATTATTTATTTATATTGCCAAATAACCACTACTACCAACATCTTAAAAACACAACCCATCAGCATGTTACGACCCCCATTGCCATCACATCTAATACTAATTCTAATACTAATACTAATTAAACTACAATTTATATGAAAATTGCCATTTAAAAATGCAGAACATGCCACAGCATTACACAGATGCTCTATTATCACTTTTGATAAGCCCACCAGCCAGTTTGTATGCTTCTCATACGCTATTCTGCAACAGGTTGCATTTGCATTGTAGCCAACGTTTTGTAACATAAATCAATATTTAATTAGTGATAAAATTTACTCTAACATTTTCAACTCTTTTTTTGTTCTCCTTTTCGTAATCATATACATAAGAGCGCTGCACTAAATACCTACATATTGAGTGTTTATTTCATATTTTCGCATGTACTTCATGGAAAACATACCCTCAATTTGGACAAAAATTCATTATTATACATATTTACATATTTTTAATGCTGCCAAGAGGACATTGGGAATGTTTACATTGTGAAAAATTAAACTATAATTTCGGGAAGAAAAATTCTTCTAAAGACTCTTTTTAAAAAAAAAAATTCTTAATTTTTCTTCATTTCTATCATTAGTTTTTTAAATCTATTCTTAGATTACTCGAAGAACCGTTACCTTTCACTGCCTTACCGATGTTAACGAAAAACAACGTTCTTCAAGTTTCGTTGTAAATTGTTTTATAATTTTAACACATAAGGTAATAATTTGTTGTTTTTAAAAGGAACAACAACTCCATATTTATGGGAAATATATAATTATTATGAACAAATCACACTTTTGGTCCCCTTGCACCCACTGTGCACTCCAAACTCTCTATATGTATGGAAATATGATTTGCTATGCGTATGAGTATATAAAAGCGAATATGTTCAGTTTTCATTTCACCTGTGCAATTACATTTATTATAACAATAACTGTTGCTAAACAAACCAAGGCCATAATGCCGAAGTGTATGTGTTTGTGTTTTGTGTGCGGTGGCTATGTGTGCTCTTGTGCTCCTTTTAATTCATAAATTGCAATAGGCAATTTAGCGCGTACGCTACAGTGTGTGTATATATGTTGTACGTATGCTGTATGTAGGTTCGATGTTCGTGCCAGATTATGAGGTTGTGTAGCAACAAATATTCGTGAGAAATTGTCGTTGTTGAAGGTGTTAGAATTGCAACATAGTATTGCAAACATTCTCTGGGGGAGCTGCTCTGTAGAAGACTCATTAAATATTTGGCGTGGAAGGTGATTTAAAATTTAATATTTCAGGTTGATACAGTTAAGCCATATGATGCGGTTTGTTTGTGCTATCAGGGAACATGTGAATTGTGATACAGTAAAACTATAATGTTTTAACGAAATTATTTGTTTATAATACGCTTTCAAAGAAAATTTGTATTAAAATAAACAGAAAATAAATAATATACATATCGTCGCCACGTCGACCAAAACAGTTATGCCTTTTTCAATTACTTTCAGGATAACTAAAAAACTAATTTTTTATTTTAGAACATTTTTCATATATTCTACATATATTTGTTTATATATTTATACATCATGTGATTTCATATCTCACACGTAATAATATTCTAGAAATACTGTGTTAAGCCGCTGTATCATATTTTATTGGCTAATTTTGTTACGTGCATAAAATTTTATGTGGTTGCATAGCTCTCAACTAATTTGTAATGCATAAAGAATAAAATTTAGAATCTTTGCATTAAAGGACCATTGTGCCAAATAAGCCTTAAATAATCGTAGTGGTATGACTACGGAGTGGTATGACTGTGGTGGCCCTTAATCTAGTTATAAACATACACTAGGATATTGCTTATAAACATACACATTCCTGGCAACACCCTGGTTGAGAAAAACGATGTACTTATTATAAATTCTTAAGGAAATGCTCATTTAATAGACTAGATCATAGGTTATTAGTAACTTCAAACCTTTTAAAGACTACCGGTCCTGATATTGTATCAACATCAAGCTGTGGCCGATATTCTGTATGTCTGGCTGGAAGATTACCATCGTGCATATAAAATAGAAGAAGAAAACCTGAAACTGTTACATAACCTTTAAGTCAACGGCGTTGCTTTTTCAAAACGCTGAAGCTCTGAACTGGATATTTGGATCGACTTGAAATTTCATGATATCCTAGCCAAAACTGTTTTACGCAATAGTCAGAAGATTGGCTATGGTTGGATTACCCGTTTGGAAGACAAAGCCCACATACAAAGAAGCACCCCTACGTCAACAGAATACATACCTGGGTATTTATAGTAAAATGCATGCAAATATGATGATATAATTGAAATGTATAGTTTATTTTGAGTGAACGGCAGTTATGTTGGCCTCCTCTGGGTCGCCGTCAGATTTCCAGAGGTCGTCCTCATCTACTACTGCCGAGTTAGAGTCTTCGTTGACAGACGGAAACGCCGTTTTATCGTCGCCGATGTTGGAGCCCCTTTCAGCTGAAAGCGTGTTTCGATCGTTGCTTTTGTATACACGCAGGAAGATGGAGTCAAACCCAGAGAACACCCTCTCTTGTGTCTCTCTAAGTGACAAAAGTGAGTCACTATAAAGTATTATGGTGACCTTTCCGGAGTCTTTAACCGCTTCAGTAACCTTAACTAGTTTCCAGTGGATTGTTTAGGTTTACTTTATTGAAGAATTGCACAAATTTCCATATGTAGTAAGGAATATCGGCAACAGATTGTGACCTCTGAGGAAAATCAGCAAGATGTATTGCTTAAAATCTTGCACCATACCAAACCTCCCCGAGAGATTATATAACTGCTTTGTACAGTTGCGCTGAGGGTTTATCTGCACAAGCAACGAGTTTGATATGTCCCTTATCCCAGCCCAAATCATCACATCGCGGCGGTAGTCCGGATAGCTCGCCAACGAATTTTAGGAATTCCAATGATTTCCAATTTCTTGAGGAAATAGTGCCGTCGCTGGTATTGTGATACATGATCGCCCGGATAAGGTGGTCTTTAGCGACATCCTTATACGATCTTTGTAGTGTCCGTGCAGGATTAAATTCGGAGCTTTTTAATATCAGAAAGGTAGTGGCCTCAGACCGCTGCCGTTTAGGCGTTACATTAGATGACTTCCGTATAGTTTTGTGATCCTCACCAGGAGGTCCTGCTCCGTGAGCTCATCGACCGGTTTGTCACCGAGCCCACTAATTATTTTCTAGGAAACGCCTCACAGTGGAAAATCGTAGAGTAAGACCAGCTCATAATTCATTTTAAAAAGGTTCGAATTACACCATAATTTTTTTTTTATCGAAAAGCTAAGATGTCGATCTAAATAATTTGAAGAAAATATTTGACGTTTGGTTAATAGTAATACTCGCTCATATGTACAAAAATTTAAAGCTTAATCTATATATATAAAAAATTGTTGCAAGTGTGTTGTGACTTCATAACTCACGAAAGGCTGGACTGATTTGAATAAATTTTTTTGTATGCGTTTGGGTGGCGCCCCGGGTGGTTTATATTTACAATTTGGTCCAATTGGAAAAAGGGGCGTAGCACCGCCCATACAACTTGAAAATCAAAAGGGCTGTATCTCATGAACTATCAGAGGTATGAAGATGAGATTTGGTATATATGTTGTTGGAGCAGTATAAATTACAGTCAGGGTGGAAGTGGGCGGTGCCACGCCCTCTTTTTAAAAATCGCTTTGCAGGCTTTTCCAATCCAAAACCAAGTGGTGCTGTTGACCTGTAGATAGTCCCTGGCTATATTTGGTTGTGATTAGATAAAGGGGCGTGGCACCGCCCATACAACTTGAAAATAAAATGGGATATATCTCATGAACTATCAGAGGTATGAAGATGAGATTTGGTTTATTTGTTGTTGGAGCAGTATTAATTTCAGCCAAGGTGAAAGTGGGCGGTGCCACGCCCCCTTTTCAAAAATCGCTCTAACGGCTTTTCTAATAGGCCGATTGATACGAAAATTTTACCAAGTGGTACTGTTGACCTGTTGATAGTCCCTGGCTATAATAGGTTGTGATTGGATAAAGGGGCGTGGCACCGCCCATGTAATTTGTTACGTATGTTATTTTTGCAGTATGAATTACAGTAAGGGTGGAAGTGGGCTGTGTTACACCCTTTTAAAATAAGTAGTTATAACTGTCAAAATTCCACAGTATACAGCAGTTCGCCCAGAGATATGAATAGTATAGTGGTCCAATTTTTTTATTCGCAAAAATCGTAACCAAAATCGGAATCTACGATGAATTGTTAGAAAATTTCACCAATAAAATTTGTGTCTAAAATCAATTCCTAGCTCGCGCTGGGAAGCAGGAAGATTTCAGATAGAGATTTTTTTGTTTTTAATTGAGCACAAACCGAAAACTTCTGCGTAAAACTGACTTTCCAACAAACTAAATGAAGTATTACAGAAGCAAATCTATGTATTGGTTAAAAAGTTATGGCCTCTGACTGTTGGCATACAGAAAACAATGTCAAAAATAAACCAATCTCTTCGTCTTGGTCTCCAAGCATCGGAATAGTAGGTAAAAATTAGAGCCGTGGCCCATAGGTCTGAAGGTTTAAATAGTTGCTCATTGTTAAAAAAAAATATGTCTACTGAGGAAAGATCTTGGTCTACATTCATAGAAGAACTAGAGCAAGTGGACGATTAATTGATTTTTTTATTTATCATGTCATTGCACATTATTTGAAGGAGAAATGGTTCCAACCCGACGGCGTAATATGCCATGCAGCGCGTGAGATCATAACTTTGTTAAGCCAAACGTTGGTGCCCGAATTATTTGAAAAAATGGTAATACGAGTTCAATATATAGAGAGTATTCTGGTATATTCTTGATCCGTATGAGAAGAAGACATGGCAACAAAAGTGATTTTTTCGCCCAAAGACATAGTTAGTATACAGACGGTTCTCGCTACTATAGATAAATATACAATATTTTTTTTCTTCCTACATACAGATTAAACTCAATCTACATGTCGAAACTATAGATATGACTTTGATGATGAACTTTTTACTATCGTCATAGAGCCTATAATATTTAGAACTTAAAACAATATAACTAAAATAGTTGACTTCCATGTTAAGGAGTTACTTTAAATTAGTTACATAAGTTAATAAAGTCAACATATTATTGTCGAGATTAACTACCGTTTTAAAGTACTTGGTAGAACTAAATGTGAAATATATTACAAGTTAATATGCAATAGCGAAGAATTGCTGGGCCCACTAGTTGCTCTATACAATTTCAAATGTCTAAAAAAACAGTTTTTCCCCACTGTGCGACATAACGACTTCATTCGAATTTTTAAAAGTTTGTTAAATGCGTATGAAATTCGAAAAATTGCATTTAAAGTAACTAACTTTTTTCTCACCATAGTTTCCTGCTATTCATTTGGTTTTTCATATCATTAATATTTCTTTGTGTATTTTAGGTTTAATTTAAATCGCTTTATTACGTAACAACATTTATCAATAATGCTGGTTGCATGCAGTTTGTCATCAACTCTCCCATACCTTAAATAATACCGATAATTGCTTATAAATATATTAAATCCCCAGACAGAAGCATAGTAACAAAAATACATATCTCTCTCTCTCTCTCTCTTCTCTTTTTTCTAACAGATAAATGCACAGCAAAAGCAACAACAACAAAAACATATTAAACATGGAAAATTAATTACACTGCAATAAACTTTGCGACCATAATGTAAATGTAATAAAAGTTTTACCATAATGATGATGATGATGATGACGTTGATAATGATGATGAGAGCGTTGATGGTGATGGAAATTTATAATAAAAACCTAAAAGTCATACTACAGCACAGCGGCGAACAGTGACAAAACTTTGCACAAGTGCAGTGAAATACAGAGTTATATTATTTTACTTTATTTTTTTTAATATTTCAAAGTGAAAAACGAAATGGAAATCCCACAAAAGCCACATACAACCATTATAACAACAGTGAGATGAAATGAAACAAAAAGAAAAACTGTGGACAAGTTTAAATTTTTTTCTTTTGCAATGGAAATTGTGAAATTAAAATTAAATAATAAAAAACCACTAAAATAATATAGAACAGAAACAATTGTACCCGAAAAATCCCTTTAATCCAACTATAAACCCAATATGAAAAACGGCAACAAAAAAAATGTCAATTGCGTACGTAAATCTACTGAATGAAAACATTTCCAGCATGGCTAGTGAAAGTGAATTAATAACTATACCAGTGGCATCCACAACCACCCGCCTTAACGCAACCAGCAACATGCTGGCTAATACCCCACACTGCAGCGGGAGCATAAGTGAGAGTGGTCAACCATATATCACAAAATTGAAACGGAAACATAAAATACCGGAAATTGCATGGCTAATTGCAGCAATTTTCCTTAATTGTTATGCGTTAGTGTGAGTTAGTGCTAATACCTCCAAATCGTCATCAGCTTCCGACTCTGCTGCTGTGTTACTATCCACCTCGTTGACTTATCATATCCTCCTTTGTCATTTTCACATCCCCCTTTGGTTGGGCCCTTAATGCTACACCAACAACTGACCATCGAGTTAAGCGAGCCACACACTCATCACCGGATGGCCGTCATATCGATGTGGATGTGGACAATGATGGCCTGGACGATGATGCCGATGACATTCATGGACACTTACAACATGGCGATATTGTCGATGACATCTATTTGAATAATATGGATAACATGGGCTATCATCATGAGAGCAGTTCGGGATTATAGCCTCATGAGTTGCCGGAACATGATCATATAGCGCATCATTTAGGTGAGTACCGCAGCGTATAATAATTAATTTAATAAACCACAGCGGCATATGCACAATGGAAATGTTTAGTACTTTAGAGAGGAGAGGGAGCCTTTAATATTAATATTATGATATTGTATATGGGTAGAGGGTATGTGAAGGGATGCATTAGTAAGAGGATTTTTGATATTTGAAAATGAAAAATAAATCATATGTTGAACAATAGTTTAGCTTTTAATGAGTTTGAAACTAAATTGCCGTAATTAATTTTATGGTATTCAATTAACACACGTTAGGCTAAATCGGAATACGTATTTGCGGTGACAGATTAACTAAATGTGCAGAGAGAAAAACTTTGGAATATATATGAAGGAGCGAAATGTGAAAGTATAATTAGATAGTTTTTATTATACGTAAAGTCCAGAGACTAGTCTTAATGACCACATGAACAAAATAGCCCCCAGGATACTTGTAAAGTCTAAAATATCAAATTGATATGGATTACGGAAAAGATCTTTTAGAAGTTTAAGCTTTGCATTTATTTGCAAGAAACGCCTTTTGA
Organism: Muscina levida; assembly: GCA_964034835.1. Lineage (NCBI taxonomy): Eukaryota > Metazoa > Arthropoda > Insecta > Diptera > Muscidae > Muscina > Muscina levida. The sequence continues at coordinate 24,556,293 of OZ035881.1, forward strand.
GTCATTGAAACCAAACGGACAGCTTGGAACTAGTTAGTAAGTTAGTTTAATGGTAGTTTGGATGAGTATGATAGAAAACTCTGTACGAATATCCTATCACTCATAGGTCAGCTGAATTTAAACTGACACTATCTAGTATGTCCTGTAAGTCAGTAAAATGTGAAAAGAGGACCGTTAGAAACTTTTTATCTTATGAACAGAGCGGCTGTATCGGTCCTTGACTTAGTCGAATCGGGAAGCCATCTCGGGCCCAACTTATATAGTAGAACTGCTATCGTAAGATATGTGACGCTAATTTGAAGAGTCAATAACTTGAATTACGATGACAACAAAGGTCATCCAGCAACAAAGAGGTTTTGATAAACATGAACGAACAATTCCATCATACAGAAAATGAAATTAGATGAAACTTTAAGCCTTGGAAGCAGATTTCCGAAGCTGCTCGATTTTCGAAGCTTCTGGTAATATTTGTTCGATTCGAAGGACCAGATATCGTCGAGCTTTACCTGGTGTACAAGTAAGAATTTAACCCGGAATATCACTTAGAAATTGCAATATTTCTCCCAGATATTGTTTACCAATAGGAAACTTACGAAGACAAACACAAAAGAATACGAATTCCGAAAACATATGTTTTCCTATTTTTTGGAATAAAATAATTTAATTTTGAACGAACAGAACTTTCTTATGAGAGCTTTATTTTCCCAAAAGTTTTAATCTCTTAGCGTGTTTGCCAACTGGCCAGCGACCGGTTATTACATCTATGATATTCCTAAGATGGACTTAAGATAGGTTCAGTGCCCATCGTGTCCTCTTTGGTAGATCAAATCGGTTAGGACGCTGTGCAAGTGGGTTCTTTGGCCCATCTTTCTTTAGCAATACGTTTCAGTTTCCCCCGCAATAAGCTGTTTCCCCCTTGTGAAAGGAGCACCAATGTGACGCACCCGTATTAAGGATGGTGACGGCCTTGAATATACTTTTTTGTTACCATATATGTCTCTAAGTCCTGAATCCCATGTGAGGGTCACCGTCGAATGTCGTGCTATCTCATCATTCTCGGATATTACTCCATGTGGTGTACACGTGCTCCAGCGATCTGATAGAAGATTTACTATTGGAAAGTAAATGAATATTACCGCTCAATATCTTATGATACTGGCTTTGACCCACGGCTATTCTAATGACCGCATTTTCGGCCGTTAACTATGCCACAGTGATCTGTCCGAAAATATTCCACAGCCTATCTCTTCATTTCGATCCGTCCTTGAAAATTAGAATGATATCTTCTCCAAAGTGTATGACATTATCATTGCTATGATATTATGTTCTGTCCGTGATGATAATTATTTAACCCTGATAAGTAAGAAAGTTTCAGTCGGGCAACCCGACTTACATATACCCTCACCCTCAGTAAAACAAAAAATTGTCCATTATATTGATATTATTCCTAAAGTGGGCGGAGTGGTACAATTGTATGGGAGGTACCAGAAGGGGTGTGTCTAGACTTCCAGATTTTTCCTACAAAACTTTATCCTGTTATAGCTTTACTAAAGTGGGCGGAAAGGTACATTTGTACGGGAGGTACTAAAAGGGGCGTCGCTAGACTCCCAATTTTTTCTCCAAAACTTTATCCTGCTTGAACTTTACTTAATACAGAATATCGGCACGATCGCATTAGGACTATTAATTATATTTATCGATTTCTAAAGTCGGCGGTACCAGATGTGTATGGGAGGTACCAGACTACAGTTTTACTAAATAAAGAATTTGGGTACGATTGCGTTGGATTTATTGATATTATTACTCCTTATCTCAAGTGGGCGGAAAGGTACATTTGTAAAATTTTTAAAACTTTATCTTGTTATAGCTTTACTAAGTATAGAATTTGGGTACGATTCCGTTGGGTGTATTGATATTATTACTCGATTTCTAAAGACAGACAGACGGACAGGCGGACATGGCTCAAACGACTTAAAAAGTCATGAATCGAATTTGCTTAAAGAAACCTAGGGTGTAAAGTGACTCCTTCATATCAAATGATATATACCCTCATCCCTAAGGGTGATGGTATAAAAAGGGTCTGTTTCAGAGTAATGCATGTGACACCTTACATGGATCAACTCCAAAATTTTGGCATAACCATAGTCCCTGTGCCTTCATGAGATTATTTCCCCGGCTAAATCTAAGGATTGGCACCAACTTTAACAAAAGTTACATGCTGCTCGCGTAGGTCGATGATATAGATATCATTGACCGAGGACTGCGGGGTGGTACTGCGGCGTTTTACCTTGGCTCCGCCAAAAATAAAAAATAATAATGTCATCCTGGAAATAAAGGACCCAGTATTAGTCGCAAACCGCTGCTACTATGCGCTGAGCGTTTTAATGATAAAGTCCCTTTTTGACGAACGAAGATCCAACTCTACCAGACACTGATCCTGCCTGTCTTACTCTACAGCGCAGAATCCTGGGTAATGACGCAGGCGGATCAATATATTCTGGGACTTTTCGAGATAAAAATAATATACAAAATATATGAACCCATCATCGTTTACGGCGACGGTACTCGCCGACGAATGAATCATAAGCTGTATGAGCTGTACAACGACATCGACGTAGCCAAGCGCGTTCAAATAGACCGAATGCGCTGGCTTGGACACGTTGTACGAATGGAAGAAAAGCGCAGGAAGGAGCGATCAAAACTTCGATGAATGGACCAGGTAAAAGAGCTTTTATCTATGCTTGGTGTGACGAACTATCTACGGAGCGCAAAAGACTGAAGCGCTTGAAATACTTTTCTACGTGCGGCTACTGATAGATTTGTTTCTGTTATTGCTGACAATAAAGAAAAAGAAGAAGTAGACAGGCTCTAAAGATCGTTAAAAGCAAGGCCGTCAATATGTCGATATTCTTCTGTCGATCAGCGTGAATAAAACGATTGGGTCCCGGAGTTTGAAAATGTTGGAAACTTTTGATAGCCCATTTAACTCAATGTTTAGTAATCAGTTTATCGGAGATAACAAAAATATAACTGTCCGAGTTTTCCATCGGTATGTAATCACAGTCCTGACAGTACCACAGTCTATTGTACCTTGAGTACCACAGTCCATTGTATTAGATATAGGCATCTGCTTTAAAAGTGCATAGTCGAACCAAAAAAATAGGTTTGGAAAAATATTGATCTACATTTGAACCATAGCTTGGGAATAATGATTAAAAATTATAATGATTAGCAATTGGATTACAAATTTTAATTGTGTTAAAAAATTGATTAATTATGATTAGTTAGCCATTTTAGACGATTACTAATTGATTAGATTAGAAATAATCAAAAATCTAATCACAATTAGTGACAATTAGCATTTGTAATTAAATCTAATCAAAACTAATCCAAAAAATAATTAATTAGATTTCTTGATTATTTTTGATTAGATTTGATTAGATAAACTATTTTTAACTATTTTTGTGAAAAGAATATATTTATTTTTCACATTTGTTGCTATATTTACATAATGTAACAGTTTTTGAATATTGCATAAAATTGCATACGGTGCACCCTATTCATAGCTTGTTCACTTTGTTGTTGTGTTATTATTAATGTATTTTTTTCAACGTGTTTTGTGGAAGTACAAGTAAAATTTTTTTGTTTACTTAATATTCAAAGTAAAATCTTAGTCGTAATGTTTTCGAAGACCAAGACTTCTCCGCAGACGATGATGTATGTGATCCAAATTATGTACCGACGAAGGTGATCCGGAACATAGTTTCGGAGAGCGAGCCGGCAGTGAGTGCTAAAAGAATATTCAAAAACTGTTACATTATGTAAATATAGCAACAAATGTGATAAATAAATATTTTCTTTTCACAAAAATAATTAAAAATAGTTGATCTAATCGAATCTAATCAAAAATAATCAAGAAATCTAATCAATTATTTTTTGGATTAGTTTTGATTAGATTTGATTACAAATGCTAATCGTCACTAATTGTGATTCGATTTTTGATTATTTCTAATCAAATCAATTAATAATCTGAAATTTTTATCAAAATTCAATTCTAATGATTAGATTATTTTATTTCTCTAATCGTAATGATTTCTAATTCTAATCGAAATTCCCAAGCTATGATTTGAACTATATATTTCTTTAAAGAAAATATATAGAACACTTGGAAAATTACTCTTAATGCTGTCATAAAGATCACTAGTTTACAAATATCCAAATTGAATTATCAGTTATATGTGTATATCTGTATTTTATTGAAAACGTTGCACATATTTCAAAATTTTAAATTACTGAATGATGCCCCAAAGAAGCTTATACCTCGCTAACAAAACTCAAATATTGATACCATCAAGACCAAAACACGATTACATCAAATACAGCAAATCTACATTTGAATGTCCAAGTATGTGATTACATGCACAAATATAGCACACGGTTTGTTTCGCATCTGTTTCGTGGTATCAGTTACGAATTGTGAAAAATATCTACGAATTGACGTTTACACAACTCAATTGCTAAACTACACATACTGTTGTAATAATTTAAATTGTTTTTGTAAACCACACCAAACCGCCCAATATTGCTTAGTGACAAAACTCATCTACACAAACACATAAAAAGTGGCATAAAAAAACTACGAAATAGAACTTTAGAACAGTAAAAAATAATGTCATATTAAATTCACTTTATTGACTAAATTATTTCTGGTTGAAACAAATTTAATTCACCTAACTCAAAAAGTTTAAAAAAATAATCTATCTTTAAAGCTTTGCAGAAAATAATTGAATTTAAAATTCATAGTCCTAACTTAACTAGAAATTTCTTTTCGAACCAAACATACGAAGCCAATAAATGAAACATAATACATTTTGAAATGTGGGATTAAATATGTAATACGTCCGACGACCCAAGATACAATGAAGGAAACGAAAATTGGCCTACAAAATATTTATGAATTTAAATGGAAAATGATAGGTCGGCTATATATAAAAACAACAAGAAGTAGATAACAACAAAAAAATACATAATACAATAGCAAAAACTGTTTTCAACAAATTGAAGAGGATTTAAGTGCAGCTAGAACGTGGAAGGAAGAATAAAGCGGCAATGACAACATGGCAACCCATAAAGCCAATGATATTGCTCATATAACAAAAAATAGATGTTGGGAGGGCAATTTTTAAAAACAAAAACTTTATAGAGGACAAGGAAACAACTTGTGCGGACGACTGCCAAAATTGAGTAAATTAGATCACTTTTTACAAAGGGATTTTTTAGTAAAGGTAGACTAAGTAAAAAGTGGTCATATATCACAAGGATCATATATGGCACAAAGGGAGGGAAAAGTCCATAAATCATTCAGGGTTAACAATATCCACAACTTTTATTATATATTATTTCTGTAGTATTGAAAAAACCTCAGCTACTGGTGTCTTTCCACTATATGTAGAAGCTTTAACGTGATTACCATACATATACGTTAGCAAATTTATATTTTTTTGCTCCTATATAAAACTTTAGCTACCATGTTTGTAATCAAATTGTTTTGATATATTCTTATGTTAATTTCATTTTATCTAAGCACATGTAAATACAGGCAAATCAAACTGTCACAATGTAAACTATCACAGTGATTTTTGCCTCAGTTGCAATTTTAGACAAACAGCAAGATAAATAAACTCCATGATAATAAGCTCCACAATATTAGTTGTACAATTCATTGATAGCTTTCATGTGCTTAGCTGGTTACATACATAGTTGATAAATCATCTAGCATATTTAATTTTATAATTTTTAAATTTGTTTATATCTCTTTTCATATTCCAATTACAAATGGCAACAACAAAAACGCTACTGTTTTATCATATCAACCCTCAATCTGCTCGAATGCAAACACATGTTACAACTACAACGGCAAAATATCATTGCATGTGATGGGCCACATGTGCTGCATATATACGACTGTGTGTGTGTGGATAACATTATCATTGGCGGATGTTTACTACTGCTGCAACAACATATTTAACTAAAAATGTATGGAAAATTAAAACAAACATAAAATCCGGTGAATGAATATGATTATGAAATGTTATAATACATATTTATATGTGTCCTGCCATATGTGTATGTGTGTCGCACGCAAATAAATATGTGTGTGTGTCTGCTCTGCAATGATATGCTCATGCATATATTTATGCAACATTCAACTATTTATATGCCCATTCCCATACAAACATATTGCTACTTCCTATGAACTCTCACACACGTACACGTTCACTCACATTCTCACAACAGAAATGCAAACACATGAGGAGCTGCTGGAGGATATCAGAGATCACACCGGTGTTAACATAATACCAGACAAAGGTAAGTGATGCAAATTTGTATATTATCTAAAGTTGTTAGAAAAGATGTGTGTATAGAAATATTAAAGCAAAACTACAGCTGATACAAAGACTTATATATAAGATTGTATAACAAATTTATGAATTATTCCTGCAATGTATATTATAAACGCAAATAAGCTGCTGTGTTGTTATAAAAAAAAAATTTGCATAGTTTGTATAATATTGTAATTGCATGGAGTGTCATTCTCATGTATATTTATATGTTGGATATAAACTTAGTTTTTGTATGTTGTTTTCTATTTACATATCTTCCAAAATTTTGTGAACCTTTGCAAAATGTAACTGCACCCGTTAGCCGTGAAGCTGTCCTGCAATATGTCGTTTATAATTTACAGACCTATAAGGTAAGTGAATGGGGAAATCTAGGAATATAGGTGGGAATCTTTATATAGTATACTAGAAGATATTTTAATAATAGTAACAGACAATCAACATATAGTTTATTTTAATAAACAGATTACACTATGACACAATTTAAGGGTTACTGTCTCGGGGGTGAACCAAACCAATATCAAACGATAGCATTTGACAAAACCTATACTCTATTTTTCTCCACTACTTCCCAATTTTTTTTACAGTGGTTTGAAGTTTGATTTTTTTTTATTAAAAGTCGATTAAAAGAATATGAATAATCATCTATAAAAATAAATTTGAGGTATTTCATGTCTTCGGAGACCTATATTAAAACATTCAGGGGAATATTTTCTCGGAACATTTTAACCCTCTAGCTCCCACCCGTACGGAACATTTTTGACCCAATTTTGAAAAACTGTTTAAATGTGAACTTTGGAGGGAGGTTAAGGGCTATAATTTATTTTTGGTGAAGAATTATTTGAAATTTTGGCAAAAAATCTTAATTTTTTCGTTACAACTTTTTATAAACCTTTGGCACGTTTCAGATAAACTTGTTTTGTAAACGGGATAATATATAGCATCATAAAAAATATAGTGGAAATACTGCAGTAGCAGTTCCGGAAAAGGCAATGCAATCTAATTGCATTGGTCTCCACAGCAAGATCTGCGAAATTACATCTTTCGCGAATCGTTATCTAATCGCGGTTGACGCCGTCCAGGAAACGAAGCTAACCAACACCTACGCGCTTCAAAGTTGTGGTGATTACAACATTCTTTGCTAGGACCACTACGATGAGTAAATAGGGTTTCATTCGTTAGTGTGAAGGGCTTCTTTTGGACCCGGTAGGCCTTCCTAGACCTCAAGGCAAGGTCTTCCATTCTCAATTCCTATATTATAGAAAAAATAAAAAAAAATTATGTTTCCCATATGTATGTGTTTCTCTCTATATTTACACTTATTATACCATAACCCTTAGGGATGAGGGTATCCGAGCATCTTCCTTTTTGTCTTTTTCTTTCTTTTTGAATTATCAATGTTATGATCAATGAATACACATTAAGCCGGGTCGAAAAAAAAAGTTGTCAATGTTACCGCCTTATATGAAAAATTAAATGAAAACAATTTCGGGGGAGCGAAAATTTTTTTTCTGTTGTCGCGGCAAAAACTCCGGATTAGGGGTTTTTACCATAACATGGTTATTTGTATACCGATTGTCAAGATCTATGCATCGTTGAAAAGGTATTAGCCACAGCTCTGTTAGTGTGTTAAAGACTTTTAACTACGACGCCATCTTCCAGCGGTTCTCATCATTGTATTCTTAAAAACCCCCCTAAGCATATAATTTTTTGATGTAGATTTGAAGGCCTTGATAAACTATTAACGATTTTAGAAAAAACCGTTAACTTTTATTCATAAACAAAAAAGTTATATTGATTTAAAAAGTCAGTACATGTGATAATGCGAAATATACATTTGTTTATATTTATTACATTCGTTTATTATAAAACGTGTACAATTGAAAAATAAATAAAGTTCAAACAAATAAAAATCAATATTCTAAAATACCAAATAATCGGAATACTATCTAACTGAAGAACTTCCAAAGATTTTTTTAGCGACCAATGTAAATTAAGTATGATGAGGCTTAATGCCATATCGGATCATGAGGAAATTTGGTTGAGCAAATACAACTTTTATACAAATCTACTTCGAACTATCATATGTACTAAAATGTTAAATCAATATAACTTTTTTGTTTATGAAGAAAATGTAACGTTTATTTCGCAATTATTTTATAGTTTCTACAGGGCTTCAAATCTGCATCAGAAAATTTTATGATTAGGGGGGTTTTTAAGGATACAATGTTGAGAACCACTGGAATATGACGTCATAGTTTTAAGTAACTATATTAATAACAAACCTCTTGTTAATCCATCTTCAACAAAATATAAAACTTAAGAATCGTACAGCGAATAACAAAGTAATGGACAAAACGTCAAAACCGGCGTTTTTGCCACGCCCACAAAAATAAAAATTTTGCACCTCCGAATTTGTTTTTATAAGACTGTTCATATAAGGCGGTAACATTCATATATTTTTTTTTCTCCATATAGATCGACCCGGCTTAATACACATTCCAAAACTTTCCAGGCCTGGAAAATGGAAGGAAGCATGGAATTTGATTCATTGAGGACATTGCCAGATGTCACCTGTTTACTGCAGGGAGATAACCGAAAACGGTAATTTTGATGCGCACCACGACTTATGGTATTCAACAGGCTTTCACACAAAATATTTGTATAACTTACAGTTGGAAGTTTTGTACTGACGACCAAAGTATTCAATTGTTGTCGTCCTTCTGCCATCCAATGTGGCTGAGAATTTGGCGGCAGAGATCCTCAAGTTTCTTGCAGTAAAGAAAGTCGAAAGATCAGTTAAATAACCGTTTCCAGGATTTGTTCGACGAATTTCATCACGATCCTTCCTGCTGCCTATGCACATTGGTCAGATATGTCAAAAATTTGGTCTTAATATTAAGGAGTCTTCCTATGGGCATAAAAAATTGTACTAAGAGGGTTTTTAGGGTCGCTGATTTCGAGACCGGAGTAAAATTTTGAAAAAACAAATGGGTATTCGACCAGAAGTGTTGAAGGGAGCAGCCGCTGCGTTGCTGATGTACCGAAATTTTCTCTCAGCTACCATTGCGACAAGAGTTATGGGAAAGTCAATGAAGAGACGCTTTGTGAGGTGCTTCCCTGCCTACTTTCTTCTGATTAAAGAAGTCACGATGTTCAGAGGTGATGAAATCGGTCAATGGTGAGCTAAAGTAACGACGGGGTATTGGATGACAACGCACAGTTCTTTGTACCCATACTTCGATGGGACCGAAATAGTAAGAATAGTTGTAGCAACATGAAAATTAGTGACTCTTGGTACCAAGCCAAGAACAAGAAAATATCAAAGTTTGGACACAAAAGTGGCACGCCTTCGGGTACGTCCCATACAAATTGTTGAGTGAGCTCTGAAACTACACCACACTTTAATACCCTATTATATTTAAAAACGTTGAAAAATTTTGAAAAACGGATATAATGATAATGGTCTGATATCATTGTGCATAGTCTTAGTGAAATCGGACCAGGCTTTTTGGTACCCCCCCTACAAAATGTCCAGCGGGTTTTGAAATTTCATCATTAACTGTATATTCCTGCACAAAGTTTTACCGAAATCAGACCAGTATATATATCCAGTACCTCCCATATAAATGGTTGAATGGGCCTTGAAAATTCGTCACGCTATAACACACTATTGGATTGCATAATGTTGACCACAATGAAAAAACTTTTCTGATCTTTAGACAATTTGGCGTATCATTTAGATACACTAACACAAATAGATACACTAATATCCTTTAAGAAGAAACAAAATTATTACTACTATAACATTTACTGCAAAGATATACAACAATTTCGTACATTCCTTATTATTTCCAAGCTATACATACACTCACAACTTATTTAATTCCTTTGATTTCGTTCTTCAATTACTTTTTTAATTATTTTACATACATTCCAACAACTTCCGAGAAAGGTCGTGAATTGTTGCTGTATGTTTTTGTAATAATATCCCTAAAAACATGTTGTAGTCCTAAAGTGTTGGTATTATAACACAAAGGCAACAGCAGCAGTACATACCTATACAGAGGCAAAACATACCATTGTCGAGTACTTATCATATAAAACACCCATCGAGACCTTTTTCTCTGCGTTCTTGACCCTGCTTATTTTTTTCTGTTATTTTTACTGTTTCCTACAACATCCTTTTGAAATATCCGACCATACGACGACAACATTGGGTCAAAAGTTATGCCACAGAAAGCATTTGGTGCGCCCCTACCCTTAGTCTTAGGTAGTTAAAGAGGCAGAAAAACGTTAATTACTGTAAACGGGGGCCAGTGCAAAAACTTGAGAGAGTAATGTTTCCAGGTGCGTGTTAGGTGACATTAAATATGAAATACGAGAACACAATAAAAACAAAGTTGAATTGTATTGTTGTACAAGTAGAAAAAGTTTCCTCAGTCGCTTTAAAGGCAGACAGGACAGAGGAATAACAGTTCCGTGCGAAAAGGAAGGAAATAAACAAAAGTTTACAGCAATATTTTCTTAAGCACATTCCAGTTTATATTTTAGCTGTAGTTATGGGCTGTGAAGAAAATGTTATGTCAGTGTAATGAATTATTTAGTAAAATTTGAGGGTAACAACAAAACTGAATGTAAAATATGGGTAAAAGATGCAATAAGTTAAACAAGTTATGATACCTCTAAAAGAATTTGTAATCTGCTCTTGTTGACCATTACACAGTACAACATTTTTCGGCTCATTGTTTTGGGACTCAATTCTGAGAACTGCACGTGAAAGTAGCCCCAAAAGAATTTAATATCGATTTGAAGTATATTTAAGAAATGTAAGTAAGAATTACAATTCCTTTAATCCGTTCATATAAAATTTCCCAACATAAGCAACAGTTTCACTTTTCCATTCATCAAATGATTTTGAACTGGGTTTATTTTGTAGCAGTTACAATAAAACTGTTGTACTCCATGGCGTATGATTTACGTGGAATATGATAATCATACGCCACCATACATTATTTTTTGTTATGTCAAACAAATAAGCATAAAAGAGACAAATTCTCCTACTTACTAACTTCAAAAGGATGGCTTGTAACTTGACAAAACGAATGACGTATAACTTCTTCTTTTTCCGGCTACTTTCACTTGCAGTTCTCAGAATTTAGTGTCATGTGTTGTACTGTGTTAGATACGGCATTCATTATGCTGTTTAAGAGGCTGTGCAAAGAAGATATGCGAGCAAAGTAGTAAGCAATTCTGTTAAATAATTTGATGGATGTATAAATTTGTATTTGATGAGTCAGATATTGTTTGTGAGTTATTTATAATGTCTAACAACAAGTTGTTCAAATTATGGTTTTCAAATACAGTAAGTACAATTAGTGTATTAGTTAGTTTGTCTATCAAATCAATACAATATTAGATCAACAAAAAAAGGCAACAATTTAAACATGGTTCCACCTGTAACATTTACATCATTCACCCACCAGTATCCTTTGTGCCCTATAATCTCCTACAATTGGCAAGTCGCTGAAGCCATTAAATACTAAGTCAATTTACTTGCCTACCACAAACTTCAATTTGAACAATGTTGGCAATTAAGACTTAGGCGACAGACATTAAACAAATATGTTCCGCACATAATAAAGGAGACCATAAAACTGGATATTCCGTGTAATTTATTGATGTCCTTTGCCGTCTGTGGTTTCCTATGGTAAAGGGTGCTAAAGTGCTAATTCAGCGTTATATTATCACATCTGTTAAGTCTGTTTGTTTACAAATTGTTATTTATCGTCTTTGTCATGTCACTGAGTGTACCGAATCTCACCAGTTTTTGGAAAATAACGAAACATTAATCATTATGAATAAGAACATACAAACTGAAGGAAAGCAAGGCAAAGAATAACGACACTACTTTTACGTGAAAATGTTTTTATAGCTAAGAAAGAGTAGAATTCGTTGTTTCAACATATCTTATATTGCTTGCATTATCTTTGTAGATTGCGTGGTTATGTGTTGATACCCAAACAATACTCACGATCCAAAATCATGTCATAACAAAGAATCGCATGAGTATAACACATGCTGAGAAACGTGCCTGGATCTTAAGGACACGCGATGTTAAAGAATCAGATAAAGGATGGTATATGTGTCAAATCAACAATGATCCAATGAAAAGTCAAGTTGGATATTTGGATGTGGTGGGTAAGTACAAAACAAATAGACGAATGTCAACATTGTATATGCAAAATTTGTGAATAATAATAACGCAACTTAAAATACTTATTTGTTTACTGTTGTTATTCGAAAAACTTGTGAAACCAAAAATTACATGTAATAGAACCGCAACCCTAAAATATATTTGAAAGACAAAAGATAGTCGGAGTACATCAATTTTATTGTAAAAAAACTTAATTTCCCCTTTACACTCCATGAATGAGGTATGGGATAGCTTCTCGCGTTGTTGTAAATTAACACGTCTTCTATTTTTATATTCACAACTAACGGCACCTACTTGTTAATCGACGAATGCAAACGTCACTGCTTGAGAAGCTTTTATATGCCGATTGACTCGACACTTATACTGCGACGTTGCTGTCGATAACTTCGAGGGGGCCGGCAATGAAAGAAATATGTAAATGAGTGGAGGCTGGAATTCTTTGATATCGTCCTACTTTCTATATATGCGACAAAGACATACTACAGTATCCAAATGCTCAGTTTCTCTTGTAGACTTAAATCACTCAATACGTTGTTGAGGTTAGCGATAGCTACCACATTGTAAGATGTCATTCTAACCTTCATGCTGGTTATTAATCCTTGACCTTTTTGCCATCATCGTTTAAATTGAATTATTTATTTTTATGAAGTCCTGAGCCATGTTTCCTTTTGTTGTTTATTGTTTTAGGAGAACTAAAAAAAGAAATAGCATGGCCTTGCATAAGTTTATGGGCAGACAAAGGCAAAAAAATCAATAAACGATTGGGGTAAACAATATTGGTTCAGACTTTAAAAACGATTTATTTTATTTCTGTCTTTACGAAGCAATAAAAGAGAATGAAACGGAATTCTAAGTAATTGTTTAAGAAATTTGAGGCAGCCGGTGGTGAAATTTATGAAGGCTTTTTATGAAACTCTTTTGAATGCAACTTATCAAGCTGAAATATAGTTTAATGATTTTTTTTTGTAATATCGTATTAATAAATATTTAAAAAAGTAAAACAAATACATTGCTGCAACTGTGTGTTTTGCTATGCTATGTCTATCCACCTCATCCATACCCATAGTATTTTCATTAAATTCTATTAAAATACATACAAATACTACTTGTGTGATCCAATAACTGTGTTATAATTTCATAACCATGAATTTCATTGATTACAATATTTTGCACATTTCAATATTTTAACATGTATTTGCAATACATTTATTTACAAATTAAATGATTTATTTTACATTGTGAACTCTTCAATACAATTCAATGAGATTCAATTTATGCTCATGCTCACATACTTTGTCATATATTGCACATTTTGTACGTTATCGAATTTGTCACACATATTTGACACAAAATCTGCCATGAACTTTAATTAAATAAATATTTATTTACATACATGCATTTATGTATAAAAAAAAATATTTGTATAAATATATGTTTTTCTCATGCAGACATATGCAAATATTTACAGTGACACCGTGAACCTCGAGTATGTTTCTGTGTACGTAGGTATGTATCTCTGCATCATGACAAAAACTTAAATAAAAAACTACGAATGTCAATTTGTATTGAGTCAGTGACTGTGACTATGTGCATAACTGTTTTGGTATTATTGAAGACTTGGGTAAATTCATTGATGGCGGAAATATTTACAAACTCCAATGTTTTTTTTCTACTCTCGACTGAGGTTTGGGTATTTGCAATTTGTAATTTTTATTTTGACTTATTTGCAAATAAGTAAATCGTCTGTTTTTTTTACTTTTTATGTTTCATTCACCATAATTTTTTTGTGAAGTTTCCTTTTTCCCATGAACTACCGTAAATAGGAGTAATATGCATATATCTTTGTTTTGTGTAACTTTATACTCCCAGTCTAAATTGATTCGCTTGCATCCTTACCAAACCTTCAAGGAATCAGAGCTGTAGAGCAAGGCAGATTACTACACCCACTACACCCACTACTACACCCACTTTTGGCGACTGGTTCTCAATGCTTCAAAACCTAAAAACCACATAAATAATTGGCACATGCGAGCAGCATGTCACTTTTAATACTGCAGCTTTCCTCGTGATTATCTCCATAATGAGGTTAAAAAGATCGCATGACAGGCTTGTCTAAAGCCCTGCTTGATAGAAAATGGTTCTGTCAGATTCTTACCAAATTTCACTGAAGACTTCGTGTCAGTCAGTGTCATTCCGTAAAGTCGTATTAGTTTCGCGGGAATAACAAACTCAACCATAGCATCTAACAATTTCTGTCGTATCGGATTTTCGAATGCAGCTTTGTAGTCGATGAACAATGGTAGGTGTTGATCTGCATTTCTTGGGTCTTTTCCAGGATTTGTCGTAGTGTGAATATCTGGTCGGTCGTGGATTTACCAGGTCTAAAGCCCCACTGATAAGGTCCAAACCGATTCGTCAGAAAGGACTTAAGTCTTGTATTTTGGTCGGGATATATCCAGGTCGCCTTGTGGATATCTTTATGCGGGAGTCTGGTTCCACTCACAACCATATTTCTTGCCGACCCGAAACTAACCAGTCCAAAATCCGTTATCGAATCCGTGTTGTTGTGGAGACTGTATTTTTCGACTTCTGATCTTACTTTTATAGCATTAATATCTCCCAGAACAATTTTAATATTATGTGCAGGGTAGCGGTCAAATATCTCTTCCAGGCGCTCATAGAATCCATCTTTAATGTCATCGTCTTTGTCTACCGTCGGAGAGTGAACACAAATCAGCGTAATGAAAAAATATTTCGCCCAGATGCGAGTGGTGGCTAGTCGGTTGCTTACAGGGTTAAATCGCGAGACCAGGTGTCGAAGTTTTTTGCCGACTATGAAACCACATCCAAATTCGTGTCTTTCTGTATGGCAGCTGTAAAAGATGTCACAGTTCTTTCATCGTATGCATACCTGTCCCATCCATCTCATTTCCTGTATGGCGGTGATATCAGCCTTGTATTTGTCGAGGACATCTGCCAGTTCTATAGAGGCACCATCTCTGTAAAGAGTTCGGACATTCCAGGTGCATAACCTTAAATCATGTTTTTTTTTGTTTAAGGAGAGTGGCTTATTAGGTGCGGTGGCCTAATAAGCCTAGTTTCTTGGGGCAGCAAAACGCCATTAAGAGAGCCTTTGTGTTGAGCTTCAGTAAGTTAAGTTAACTACTTCCTTCCTTGGTGCATGTAAATACTAGCATATGTTTAAATTATTTATGCCCATAGCGCACTTACTTTACGCCAATGCCACCAACTACTAAGCGCTTGTAATGGATACAATTTTGTTACTTCACACACAACACACAAATCTTTGTCGAAAAAATAACAACAATATACGTAATATAGTTTATTATAGTTTAATTAAACCAACACTTTGTACAATTTCTAAACACACAAAAGCACACATAAAACTGTAAATGTATCGGCTATAAAAAAACAATAACACAAATGTTGCACTATACGCTGAAAATCCATTATGTGTTATTGTAGGAATACCCTAAAGCGAAATCCATAAAAACAGTTGTGCGGTGACCAGTACTAACACAACCAGTTTGCAGTTGTAACATCGCTACCAATTAAATTACTTTTTACATTTCCTCTACTCTCCACCATTACATTCATGCTCTCTGACTCGATGTTTTTATATTTGTATTATTTTTAGTGCCACCGGATATTTTAGATTATCCCACGAGCACGGATATGGTAGTACGTGAAGGTTCTAATGTGACACTCAATTGTGCGGCCACAGGATCGCCTAACCCCACAATTACTTGGCGCAGAGAGGGTGGTGAACCGATACCAATACCCAATGGAACCGAAGGTAATAAAACTAAAATAAATAGTGGTAATGAAACAAGTGCTGTTCGTTACTCGGTAAAGAGGGGGCATAAGGAAGGAAGTGAAGCAGTAAAATCTGTTATGCTAAATACATGAGGGAATCGACGTCATTATATATCATTCGTTTTCATTTTATGTTTCATGAAAACACAACACACCCACAAACAAAGAAAGGGAATTGAAAATGTAATTATTCAATTCATATGAAATAATACCAAATAAATCCTGCAGCAAGGATTTGTCTTTTTGTGTCTTACACTATAACATAGAATTTATTTTCTAAGCACACCTGTAAATCTTTGATGGTTAATTGGTTTTTACCTGTTTTCCCATTGCAGCTGTCAGTTATAATGGCTCCTTTATAAGAATCGCCAAGGTGAATCGATTAAATATGTGAGCATATCTGTGCAATGCTTCGAATGGTATAACACCATCGGTCAGCAAAAGGGTTATGTTAATAATACACTGTAAGTATTTTGGTTTCATAATTTATTACGCTGAGTGGCTCTAGAGACAAAATAAATGTAATTGAATAATATTGATAAGACAGTAGTGAATACTTTCGTATGGAAGGCGTTAACATACAGTTACATCCCATAATAATTTAATATCGATTTGAAGTTAGTAAGTATTGTGTAGGGAAATTTGTAACGTTTTGGGCTCTTTTGTTATATTGTTATATGGTGGCGTATGATTATCATAAGTAATATTCCACGTAAATCATACGCCACTACAACAGTTTTATTGTAAATGCTACAAAACTGGCATGTAAAATTTAATGAAAAATCAACGTCTTCATGAATTACTCTTAGTCATTTTGAAACATTTAAAAGGAGGATATAGTTTTTACAGTGGAAATATCCAAAAACTTTCACCGCATGTCCCGAAGCAGCTCACAACATCTGATGACATATATCTCGGGCAGACCCTTTAGACATTCTTTAAGTAGTAGCAAATGTGAGAAGACACAATATTGAGT
The DNA here is from genome assembly GCA_964034835.1 of Muscina levida. Lineage (NCBI taxonomy): Eukaryota > Metazoa > Arthropoda > Insecta > Diptera > Muscidae > Muscina > Muscina levida. The sequence continues at coordinate 24,573,724 of OZ035881.1, forward strand.
AGAGATTAGGTAACAAAAGTAATTGAAGCTCAACATAACGCTATGGCCAAATTAACCGCTCTCCTGAAATACTTAAATTTTTGTGAAAATAAACAAAAAAGAAAATATTGACGCAAACATGATAAGGCAAACATGATAAGTCCGAAGTATCCGTAGAGACGGTGGTTTCATCCAACTGGTGAGTGTCCTCGACAAATATAAGGCTGATATTACATGCCTACCGGAAATACTATAGACGTGACAGGGATGCTCTCAACGAAAGAACTTGAACAAATTGTAAAGCTGCCAAGTCCCAAGACACGAATTTGGATGTTGGTCCATAGCCGGACACTACTACATCTGGTATAACTGTTTAACTCTATAAGTGACCGAATAGAGACTATCTTCATCAAAAGAAAAACTTCCACATCACGATGTATGTAGATGCCCCGATGGAAGACAAAGACGAGGGCACATAAGATACATTATATGAGCACCTGAAGGAAATATATGACTGCTGCCCTGACCATGACATTTACTAGTACCTCCGAAAAGTCAATGCCTAATTACTATCTCAGTTAATGCAAATACTTACTTACTTACTTACTTAGCTGGTACTTCTTTGCAATTCCAGTGGATTATATACCGCACGTAGAAAAATATTATAAGCGCCGTGTATTTGTTTTTGTTAGTCGATCTTACAGTACATTATATTAATTTACGTTAAATATATCGAAATGATACAACAAATTCGGCTCATGATCAGAAAAGTGTTTTTTTTTTTTATTTATTGTTTGATATTTTTGGTCAAATTCAGTGTGTCACGCACTAGGATGACGCGTTTCGAACTCCATGACGAGTTCATCTTCAGACCCCTTTATGATGAACTGATGCGCCTCGATCTTCTGCGCTTCTTCTCCAGTTAGTCACACCAAGTTCTGTAAGGTTCTCAGTAACCTGGTTTTCCAACGGAGTTTTGGTCACCCTCTTCTGCGCTTTCCATCAAGTTCATTGTCGAAGACTTTTCGAGCTGGAGCATTTTTGTCCATGCGTACAACATGACCTAGCCAACGCAACCGTTGCACCTTAATGCGTCTGACCACGCCAATGTCAGTGTACAGCTCGTACAGCTCATGATTCATACGACGCCAAAACTCTCCGTTAACGATGATGGGCTCATTAATTTTACGGAGAATTTTTCTCTCGACTACTGCCAGAACCGATTCATCCGCTTGTGTCATAACCCGGGATTCTGAGCCATACATTAAGACAGGTAGAACCAGTATCTGGTATAGCTGGAGTTTTGTTCGTCGAGAGAGGGCTCTGTCATTTTATCGCTTGCTTAATCCGTAGTAGCATTTACTTGCAAGCAGGATTCTTCTCCATATTTCGAGGCTGACATTATTTGTTTTGTTGATGGCGGCGCATAGGTAGATCAAATTGCCTAACACTTCGAAATTACAGTTGTTCGTTGATACTAATAACTTAGACCCGTAAGGCAGTAGCCACATCCCGCAGTTTTCGACTGGCGATGTCTACGTCATCAGCGTACGCGAGTAGCATGTGGTTTTTGTTGAATATCGTGCCACTCGTGTTTACTGCAGCTTTCCTCATTATTATCGCCATCACTATGTTGAAGAGGTCACACGATAGGCCGTCGCCTTGTTTAAGGCCCGGCTGGTATAGAATGGCTCCGTAAGGTCCTTGCCAATCTTCACTGAAGACTGCATGTCATTCAACGTCATTCCGCAAAGGCGTATCAGATTCGCTGGAATGCCAAACACGGCATTGGCTTCGAGTAATTTTTGCCGTATCAGGCTGTCGAACGCAGCTTTATAGTCGACGAAAAGATGTTACGTGTCGATCTGTTTCTTTGGGTCTTTTCCAGGATTTGCTTTATTATCTGTCTTATTTGATGTTTTTAACAAAGATGAAATAACCGGTTGAATACATGTACATTATGATGCAATTGGAGCTTAAAACAGACATTGACACGGTCGGTCTTTTAGTTTTTTAAGAAAATACTACTAATGCCTAAAGCAGTGCCAATACGTCTGTATCAGGCGCTCATAAAATTGACCGGTTGTATATTAATTTGTTATACATATAACAATACCACCCTGAGCAGCTACAAATTTGAATTTCTTTTCGTACATATCGTACTAATAACTGTTTATTATTCTGTTATCTTAAAACCATTCTACCATATTAATTGCATATCCACAAATATGTCATTGAATAGTTCTTTGCATACACTCTATCTGTGCATTCAATATGTGGTGGCTTGCTAAATTCTTGAAAAGAATATTTTACTTGACCGCTTTAATTGGATTCCACTACAGCAACAAAAGCAGATGGCGCAGAGAAATATTTGTCCATTGATTGAATTTAGAGCACAACAGCAATTTATTGCGGTCACTTTTACTTAATCATCTTTGTTTACTTTCTCACTCTTACCCTATCTCTCTTTTTCTCTTACTCACTCTATGTATAGTTCCACCAATGATTTGGATACAAAATCAATTAGTTGGTGCAGCAATTGGACAAAATATTACACTTGAATGCCTATCGGAAGCTTTTCCGAAATCAATAAACTATTGGATGAAAAATGATACTATAATAGTGCCGGGTAAGTAAGTAACAAATGATGAGTAATGAAAAATCATTGGCATTTTGTAAGCAAATGTAAGCGAAACAATTTAATTTCCATTAAGTTGAGCAAATTGTAGATTGTGTAAAAATTGAGAAACATAGAATGTAAATGATTTAGTTTAGGGAGCAGTATAAACTGATACAGAATAATAATTTATTCGATATTAATTAATTATGAGAGCACACACAATATGGTTTTTTTCCCATACATAGGAGTTGCGATTCGTTGCGTTGGTACACTAAAGATTTGTGTGTGTTCTTATGAGATAGACTGTAACGTAAACTTGTTGTAGGTGAATACGAGTATTATGTTAAGGGAAAGTAGTTTCATTATTATGTATAAGACAAATTTTCTACAAATTTCGGGTTTACCTTTTATGTTACAACCCTCAGCATCGTTAGTAAGAGTAAATAAACTGTAAAGTAGGGTAGGAAAAACCGCAAGTAGATAAGCGGGAATTACTGTAACCGGTTTTTATTCAATTAGGTATATATAAAGGTATATGTTTAGAGCAGAGTCTTTCAAACTGAACGCTTGCTCACATAAATGTAATATGTGTGTGTAAATGTGAAGCAAGCGAGAGTGGTGTTGCTTTCCCAACACTCAAGCAGAGATAGACCTATTTGAGTCAAACTCAGCTTAGCCCACGTATGAATTACCGATCATATTTGTGTGAAAGAGACTATTACTTCCGGCCTCGCGAGGCTGTAAGATGCCTAACACCGGTTTAGAAATTAATTATATGTTGTAGAATTGAGAATATAATAGCTTTCAATATACATACTATCCAAGTAGCGAAAATCTTAATATCCGAGATTTTCCAATTTTCTTAGAACATTAAAAATATCCCAACGACAAAAAGTCATATAATAAAAATCATTTAAAATTTACTGAAATTCTTTTACGTTGTAACGTAACGTCTTTTACGTTACGGTAATTAAAATCGGACTTAATAATAAACATGTCTTAAAACTGATCTAATTCAGCAAAAAAGTGTTTGTAGTTCAATATTTTACATATTATTTTGTCTTCTATGGAAATATTTTATAACAACATTGCAAATATTTAGATAAAGTCCGCAGCTTAGGGACCATTATAGATTACATGATTTGGGGCAGTATAAAAAGAAATGGATTCCCCAAAAAGAAATGTTTTTTTTTTCTGGAAAGCTATGTTGTTTTTTATTGGTTCTCTGTTTTATGCTGAGATTTCATTTCACCACAAACCGGTTATCAATAAGTACCGATTCTTGTAGACTATAACACCACCCACCTGTCTAACTAGTCTCATACTGTAGAAGATTTATTAGTTTCCGCGCAGGAATTTGGCATAAGTTCTTATCTGATCCCCGTGATCAGATATTCCATTGAAAACACGATTTATTTTAAAACATTATAAACTTCATTTCTTTTATTTAAAAGTTCATATATTCATTTATATTAAGATCTTCATGATCATTTTGCTCTTAAATATTAACTTAGCAGACTACGTCTGCTTATTCTAATGTTTCTAATATTCTAAGTCATTAATATTTTCTTGTAGAAGCGTCCGCTTCTTTTAACTCTCAAACCAACACTCTTTTTCCTCATGCAGATGTTAAGCAAAACATCTACTTTGCTTCTTGCATATGTTTAGTGGGTGACGTCGACTGCAGCGACAAAAAGATCAGTCGTTGGTCAGCGACAGCATCAGCAATGAATGCACATTCGTATGCACATACATATACGTATGTTTGACTAGTGCTTGTTGTTGTTGTTTTGTTCTCCCAAAGCAAGAAGGGCTAACTGTTTGGTAAACAAATATTGATGTGAAACAAAATGCGAATAAGTTCAACCACCTCGAGTGGAGACTTATTATTCTAGTAGGGGTTGCAGCGCAGGTTGAGAGATTAGAGTTTGGGGGGAAAAAATCCCAAACACATACGTTTGACTAACAAATAACAGAAAAATCATTGAAGATATTCATCATCTGCTGCGACCTAAGACTTGAGGGCATCTATACATGTTCATGATGTTGTCTAATTGTGTGCGATACATTAGAATGGATACACACGAGTGCTTAAATATACATTCATACACATTATTCCAGTGTATTTGCCAAAATATTGCATTGGGTTTTGTGTATAGTTCTAGGTTTAATTATTAGAACAACAAACTACTTATACCGACAGGTTAAGAAATGTGAACACAGGTGCGAGGGGAATAAACAAGAACGAATATAAAACCAAATGAAACAAATGTTATAAATATGATAACACCAAAACTGTATTATAATCTTAATAACTGAACTGGAACCTGCTTTAGAGTTTTGACTTCGACTCGCAAGCACAAAAACTTTATATATTATAAATCTACTGACATGCGGTAAACAACACTAGGAAGTAAATAAGCGAGTACTTTCCTTCCTTTAAAGTTTCGCGAATTTTTTTATAAATCAACCAAATTTCTGTAAACTCCGATAAATTTCCGGAACCCCAACTATACTTCAATAATACCGTATACGCAATAGCGATTACAGTTGTGCGTCACTCATACGTAAAAATTTTTTCTGTTTATAAAATGTACATAAATAATATTTTACAAAGCCAACAGATATGTCTTAAGATCAGTCACCTTTATGTGAAAATATTGCGGTAGTTCTCAATCCTTCAATGAAATTTCAAAAATAACAAATATTAAGATAATCTAGAATAAATTAGAAACAGTTATTTTTCTGTAGCTAATAGAATATATGAGTTAAAAATGGTTATTTATGATTGAAAATACTTGTAGTGATAAAACTTTTGATAAACTAACCACATTTGGTACCAACAAAATACTACTTATTTAACTCCTGAACTGCCCCCATATAATATATTCAACATATGTCCACACAAATCAAATTCAGTAACTTTTGTCTTAGCTATGAAAGACATGGTAAATTCAAATGCATTCTAGCAAAACCCTGAACAACAACCTGTCCTTGCATGGTACAAAAAATACCCTTGAAGCCACCTGGAATATATATCATCAACACACACGGACAAAGACAAACTCACATGATGGTAATCTTAATCAACTCAATTTTGTTATACGTATTGGGAACATATATAAAATATTTATTTTTATTCTGTAGTTACGTATATATGTAGTCCTCAGTCAATAGGAACAGAAATTTAGAATAGAGGGCTGCTACCTTAGATAAAATGTATAAAGCCGACATGATATTAGGATAGTGTAGAATATCGTTTGGACTTTAAGATTTGACAAATTTAGTAAACATATTTGTGTTATAATCAGCTTCTATTGTTAACTGACATAAAGATAAGGAACAATTAGGAAATCTCATGTTCAAACCGTGAATGTGTAATTTATAACTTTTTGTGTGGTAACTAGAAGCTATCAAGATCACATATCACATGAAAATCAAATAAATTTCAACATAAAAATCCGAGTGACTTTCCTCATACATGAAATGTGAAGGAAGGGACTAAATTGCACATAATGAAAGAACTGTGACATCTGCCATGCAGCAAGACACGAATCTGTTTGTAGATTCATAGTCGACAAGAGACTTTGGCATTTGATCTCGCGGTCTAACCATGTAAGTGAATAGCCATTATCCGCATCAGGGTGAGGTATTTTTACATACACGCCCCGAAGAAAGATAAATAAATGGACATTATAGATATACTGTGTGAGCTCCTGGAGAAAATCTATGGTCGCTGCCCTGGTTAAGGCATTAAAATTATTCGGAGAGATTCTATTTCTGCAATAGGTAGGGAATATGCTCCTGATTCAGCTATTGGAAAACCCAGTCTACACAACAACACCTCCGATAACTGATTCAGACCGGTTAGTTTCGCATGGTTGTGAGTGGAACCAGATTCCCGCATAAAGGTATCCACAAGGCAACCTGGATATCTCCCGATCAAAATACAAGAAATCAGATTGCCAAAGTACGCACACGATTAAATAGTGCTAAAAACATTTGTAATCAAACGCAAAGGAAGAGATAGCCAATGCCTACTCCAACCAACTCTCTTAATTACTCCAAACAAATCCTCCTAGTTCTGATGTTCACGATACACCGTGGCAGCATATTTCGAATTCTATGACCACTGCCGCAACGGCCGTACCGAGCTATGAAAAACCACGCTCAGACAAGCCCTGGTACGATGATAAATATCGTGAAATATCTGATGAAATGGATGCTGCATTCAAGGCAAAACTGCTGCCAAAGGCGACGCGTACGGTGACGAGCGTTATATTGAGAAGAGGAGGGAGATGATACGCCTTTTTTGGCTGATAAAGCGTCTGTGGAAGAAAAGGAAGTTCTACGATATCGAAAACAGGATACCAAAATGTAAAAAGCAAGGGTTTTGGTACAGGGATCCATACCTGTAAGAGACGGAAATCTGATCACGGACACTCAGAGTGTGCCGCAAATATCGAGGGAAAACTTTCGATCTCTGCTCGTTCACGACGGAAGCATAAGTGACGAAATCACACCAATAATAGAAGACGGAGTAGATTGTCCACTACCGAACCAAAATAAGACCAGCACGGCAATTGCACGGCCTAAAATAATTTTTTACGAGCCAAAGCAAAAAACTACTACTTTTGGTGCAGTAAGAAAAAACAAACCTTTCTTGTCGATTCATGCTACACCACAACAATTGCGTAAGCTTCCCAAACTTTACTTATTTATGTGCGGAAAAAATACAGATTGGTTTGCTAGTTTATAACTTTTCACCTCAAAAGCAATATTTTTGAAGATAAACAAAAAATATATTTCGGAAATAATTGAATACTACAACTCGACAAAAGGCGAAGTCGGCACACTGGAATAAATGGTTCGATCATATTACTGCAAAATCACCACCAATCGGTGGCCAGTTGCACTGTACGCTTACTTACTGGATATTTCTGCTCTCAACGCTTTTATAATGTGAGCTGGAATTAATCCTCAATGGGAAGAGAATAAACGGCACAAAAAAACGCACATTTTTAGAGCAACTCAGCGAAGCCTCAGCCAAAGAACATATCAAAAGCCGTAGTCGACTTTCTCTCGCAGAAGCCTCTTCATCGATAGTACAAGGAATTCAAGCAGAGGACAGTGCCTAAGACAGGGCAGTGACATAGAAGATGCTCCGTTGTATCCTCTTCTTCTTCATCATTGCAGCTTCTTCAAAAGTCGTTGTAGGAAAGTTGCAACCTCTTAGCGAGTTTACCAACCGGCCATTCACCGGTTATTACAGATATGATGTTCTTCAGGTGGACTCTGGATAGGTTCTGCACAAATCATGTCCTCTGTATATTCATTGTAGGCCAAATTGGTTTTCTCACTCATCTCTCCCTAGCAATGAGGTTCAGTTTCCCCACAGTTAACTGTTGTCCCTTTATGAGAGGCCCGTCAAAGAAGGAAAAAAAGATCTTTCCTAATCTTTAAGTTGTAAGAAACCTGTTTGTCCATCACACCGATCCACAATTTCTCTAAGGACAACTTATTGTAATGATCCAACATTTTTTTTAAACTATACAAATTCAAAATTTCCCAGTAAAACTATATGGGGTCATAATGTGACCCAAAAATAACTTGTGTGATTTTTTTCTAACGTAGTAGCAGTAGTTAACATCGTAATGGAGATGGTCCATCTTCAACAAAAGTCACATGTCGCTCGTGTATGTCAATGATATAGATATTATTGGCCGTGGATTGCGGGATGTGAAAAGCAGTCGGCGGAAGTGCGTCTGGTGATAAATGAGAACAAAACCAAGTTATTTGTTTCAACGAACAAAGAGTCCACTCGTCTGGGACTCTGCGTGAACGTTGAAAACTATAACTTTAAGGTGGTAGTTGGTTTTGCCTACCTTGGCTCCGCCATAAACAAAATTAAAAATTTCAGCCTGGATTTGGTTGGTTGGACCAGGTAAAGGAGCTGTTGTCTGCACGTGGTGTAACTAACTATCTACGGAGGGCAAATGACCGAAGCGCTTGGAATTTTCTTCTACGTGCGGCTACTGATAGATGAATTTTTTTTGTAACAGATTTTAAACAAAATTCATACGGACTTATTTCAATAGAAACTGTAATAGTTTTATGAACTTTAAAGGATATGGGGAAATGTATGCAACATCATCCAGTGAAAATTATGTCCGTAGTTTTTGCAGCATTTGTAAATGATATTCGAACAACTTACCTACACAGCTTTGAAGATAATACTAATTTAATTGAAATTAGAATATTAAATCTATGCAAATAATTTAGTGATTTTATTGAAGAAAAACTCTCTTAAAGTGATTCATTGATTGCAACAAATTTGGCATGTAACAAAAACCTTTTTTTCCCGGTCAATTTAATAATGTCCAACTTTTCTTAAACATGGGACACTTAAATGCCAACACCTGCAAATTGTGTCTCGTTAGGGTTGTGGTATGGTATAATTCTTCCATTAAAACTTTACAAATTACTCTGCAATTGGTTTAAGCCAAAAACAACAGAAGAATACCCCCTTAATTCTCAACATTCTTGAACGGATCAACGTTAAGCAATGACACTCACTGGATAAATGAATAACTCAACTCAGCATTGGGTAAAACTTTTTGCTTTGTTCTGCATTGTTACCAAACAAACTGTGCTGTTAAGCTCATCACATTTTTAATACCCTCAATATCTCTAACATTTTTTTTCTCCATTTTCTGGTTTCATTTCAGGTGAACGTTTTGTACCGGAAACTTTTGAGAATGACTATAAAATCACTATGCGTTTGACCATAAATGATGTTGACGCACAAGACTTTGGGTCATATCGTTGTGTGGCCAAAAACTCATTGGGCGATACTGATGGTGCAATTAAACTATATCGTAAGTATTAATAATGAAGTGTGCAAGAAAGGATATACAGGCAGTTGATGAATGGGGGGAATGTGTATTTTCTATAACATTAGTCTATAAAGTATTTATAAAAAGTTAAGAAACATATTACTTTGTCTATTCTGATAATTTTAAATAAAATCTATGCATTTTCAAGTATAATGTAGAATACTTTGTATAAAGTTATTTTCAAAATCCTTCATTATAAGAATTAAAAAATTTTCTCAAAATTGTAAACTGAGTTCATACTAAGCCGAACATAAGACTTTTCTACAAGTGTACGGATATTCAGTAAAATTTCAATGATGGTCTATAAGTAATTCTAAATATCATTTCAAACTCATTATAAAATTCTCTAATAAATGTATTATTTTTAAAATGTTTCGACATGGTTATTTCTCCAAAACTCTTTGGTTCTTAAACAAAGTTGTCATGAAGTCCACTCTATTATACTGTAGCGTTGTACTCCATACCTTTGAGAGTGTAATGCTATGTTTTAATTATTAATTGTAAAAGGGAAATGTGAACGTGTCCCAGAAAGCAAGTGCATGAATTTATATGTGATTAAAATACAGTAATTGTATGTGCACATCATATATCCATACATACGTATGTATCCCTAACAATACGTGACACATTCTCCGTTGTCCAGGCCCAGAACTCGGAGGAAAGAATGTGGCGTGTGCACAACACGATGAGATATTATATAGGGGATGACAGTGATATGATTTAATTTTCTCTTTGACAAGACGTTACCTGCAAAAGTGTATTGTCCTCTCCCTACTTGTACGTTAAAATAATATTTAATTATTTATTGTAATTTTATTTGCAATTTCCGTTACGATGACCAACAATTACAATAGGTCATTATGAATGCCGTCTTACCCTTTGGAGACTGAGTTCGTGCACAGGACTAAGAAACCATGAATGTGAGCAATATCCATTTAGTGAAATGGAAACGGGAATGAAGTAAGGGAAAAAAACAAAGAAAAGACAAAATCTAGCAGGTTACCGGTGAACCATTAACTATTTAACTACAATCATACGTTCCAAATAGCACAAAAGCTTTATGTTGACTGTGGGCAAAGGGGGAGACAAATTTGTACAATGTTGTTTTTTTATATGAAAAAAACACATTTTTTTATTCATATGTAGAGGTTCGAATTGAGGAAAATTGGGTTATCACCGTTAAAGATGAGCGTTACAGATCGATAAGAAAAAATAAACGACATGGCCATGATCCACATGTGGTTTCAGCAGGACGGAGCCTTGTGTCATAAATCGACCGCAACGATAGACGTTGTATATGGATATCGTTACCTCTCTGGAGATAAATGAGGACAAAACCAAGTTAATTTTCAACGAACAAAGGGTCTACTCGTTTGGGATGCTGCGTGAACGTAACTTTGATGCTGTGGATAATGTTGTCTGCCTAGCAGACTTCATCAGATCCAATCAAAATTGGACCGCATGGTCTTGAAAATATCTTTCATTTGAGAACCCTCACATTGCGGAGCCATCATAGAACCCAAGGGCCCCTTTTTTGGCCTCCTCGGGACCCCATAGTCCCCGGTGCTAACTTTGGTCTACAATTCCGATGTTTGGATACCAAGACGAGGAGAATGATACCCAGAAGAGGAAATGGACATTTATTGTTTGGTTTTGGGCTTCTGCCTCATATTCTGAACTTTACCCACCAAGCCTTACAAACTCTAAATCGATATACTTCGATTCTTAGACGTGACCCAGCGATACGCCGAACACGTATAACTTTTTTGACCAATACAACTGTTCACGTTAGCCAAAGACCCCGCATACACACATATATACTCATTTTTTGTATATCCAGGGAACCCCTTGACAAATAAAGCGTTGGATTCGTCTTGAAAATATCTATCATTTAGGTACACGAACACAAAGGGTAATCATAGAACCCAAAGTGGTCGCTTTTTTGACACCCACAGGACCCCATGATTGCGGACACCAATTTTGACCTACCATTTCGATGTTTCGAGACGAAGAGAATATTTTTTTGATCTTGGGCTCCCGCCCGATATTCTACACTTTAGGCCCCCTTTATGATATATGAAAGGCATGTATCAAGCGTTATGGACGTTCGTATGATGCGCGGTGCAAATATTGACTCGGATCACCACCTAGTTGCAGTCTATGTACACACACGATTAGGTAGTGCTAAAAACACTCGTAACCCAACGCAAAGGACGTAGACATCACAGAGCTCCATACCACCGAGATAGCCTATGCCTACTCCAACCAACTCTCTCAATTATTTCAAACAAACCATCTTAGTTCTGATGTTTTCGATACACAGTGGCAGGTTATTGCGAACTCTATGACCACTGCCGCAACTACCGTATTGAGATATGAAAAACTATGTTCAGACAAGCCCTGATACGATGATGAATGTCTTGAATGTCAGAAGATATGTATGCTGCATACAAGGAAAAACTGCAGACAATGGCAAAACGCATGCGGTGACAGGAGATGAAACGCCTGTTCAGGCGGAAAAATCGTCTGTGGAAGAAAAGAGAGATCCAGGATATCGAAAACTATGGGGATAAAGGTGAAGCCCGAAATTTCTACCAAAAGGTTAAAAGCAAAGGTTTTGTAACAGGCATACCCACCTGTAAGGACAGAGGCGGAAATCTGGTCGCGGACTCTTAGAGTGTGCTGCAAATATGAAGGGGGCCCTTACGATCTCTAATCGTTTCCGGAGGCAGAATAAGTGACGAAATTACACCAATTATATTGTCCACTACCGAGCCAAAACGAGATCAGCACAGCAATCGCAAGGCTTAAAAATAATAAAGTTCCGGGAGCTGATGGACTACCGGCAGAGCTTTTTAAAGCCAGCGGCGATGAGCTGGCGATTTCGCTCAAAGAATGCATGCCCGGTATCTCATTGTTCTATGTCCTGTGCTTAAGACGAGGCGATCCAAGTGTGTACCAACTATCGCGGTACTAGCCTTTTACCCATCGCATACAAGGTCCTGTCTAGTGTGTTATGTGAACGTTGACAAATAAAGAGAAAAGGCAAGTATTTATCGCAAATCGCTGCTACTATGCGCCAAGCAAGCGATTTAATGACAAAGAGCTCTCTCGAAGAACAATCATGGGTAATGAAACAAGCGGGTCAATCTATTCTGGGAGTCTTCGATAGAAAAATACTTCGCAAAATATTTAGCCGAATACGCTGGCTTAGACACGTTGTACGAATGAATGAAAATGTTTCAGCTCCAAAGGTTTTCGTCAATAAACTCGATGGGCGGTGCAGGAAGGGCGACCAAATATTCGTTGGATGGAACATATGAAAGGGCTGTTATCTACACTTGGTATTATTAACTTTCTACGGAGTGCAAAATACCTAAGCACTTAGAATTCTTGTCTACGTGCGGCTATTGACAGATTAATTTAAAGATATTGTGTAGTCAATGTTAATCATAGATATGATATGAATTTTAATAGCCTTTTTAACACTACAGTGCGTATTTTGCCCCACTGTTTTCGTAAGTGGCTGGTGTTAAATACAAAAAAAGAGGTAGGAGTTGTAATTATGTGAGCTTTACATAATGTGTTATTAATTGAATCATAAGATATATTATGTAAGTGTGTGTCTGAAATCATATATGCCTTACACACATTTACACATTATATACAGTTCAAACCGCAAAGGGAATCTGCCCAAAAAGAAAGTTAATTTGCTTTTAAAATTAAATTGCAAAAATATATTTAAATACTCTGGGGTTTTATGGTCCTCCTGAATATATACATATAATATTAATATTTAAATAATTTTCTGTTGAATTACATATGTATGTGTCGTTGGTCGTTTACCTTACAACACATACATACCTCAAAGGGTAAAGGGAAATACAATTTAAACGCCACTTACCTTAATTTATTTTTTAATGCTATTGCACAATCATTTTGGTATTTATGTAATCTCTGCCTCACAGTCTTTCAAATGAGTATTGTAAATTGTAATATTTTCTCTCACTTTACTCCTTCTACTCTTCGTCCTTCTCTAGGCATACCAAAAACAACAACGGCAACAACCTTGGCTTCAACAGTCTCAACAAATACTGTACCGATGCTGGTAACGAAATACCATAAAGATTTGTATGCAAAGTTATCTTACATTTTGATCCTGTTACTACAAAATCTCCACAACCGACTTTTTCTCAACACTAATGCTATTAAAGTAATATGTATGTCTGTATGTGCCTTCCTTTTATAGAACAACAACGTTACAACTTTCAACAAAACAATAACAATAATAAGAATGGCAACAATAACAATAACTACAATCATGAATCGCAACGTAACAAATCAAAAATGGATATACAACAGCAACAAACAAATCTCAACAATGTGTATATGGGTGACGGTGCCACATTTACGCTGTGGAATACGCAGCAGCAGCAAGATCGTTATGTAGTACGGAGTGAACACTACCAAGGTAAGTTATGAGGCAATAGAAAAGCGGGAAACAAATTAAATGCAAATCTGCTTAGAAAGTTGTGAGAAAACTAATAACAAAACTTGTGAGAGAGTTCGGTGGAGGGGGAACTAAGACGATAAGCGAACAAACACAGTTGGAACACTTTTAAGGTTATATTCATGCCATTATAATTATGAGGGCACCTGAAGATGTCGAATGGTTGTGGGTTTGAAGTAGATTGGTAAAAGGAAGTACGGTATGTACAAAATACAGAATATATTATTAAATACAAAATCCTAAACAATCCAATAAAACCAGACGAGTGGAACCGGCCGTGGCATGATGGTTAGAATACGTGACTACCATGCGGGAGATCACGAGTCCGATTCCCGCCTCCAGTCATCTACATTTTTCTTTCAATGCCGGCCCCCTCGATGTTGTCGACAGCAACGTCGCAGTACATAGTGTCGAGTCAATCGGCGTGTCTAGTAAAACTTTTCAAACAGTGACATTCGCATTCGTCGATAAACGAGTAGGTGCCGTTAGTTTTGAATCTAAAAATGGAGAGCGTGTTAATTCACAACAACGCGAGAAGCTATTTCATACCTCATTCATAGGGTGTAAAGCTAAATTAAGTTTTTTTGTAAGTTTTTAAAATCAGACGAGTTTATTAAAATTAGCTCAGAGTATTATGTCCTTTGTGATCTGTACAATCTTTAGTGATTGTCTTAAATACAGTTTCCATGCAACTTTTTAAGTTGAACCTTATTGCTCTTGATGACAAAACCTTCGAAACATCTAAAAACTTTTAATTTATCTGCCAGCAGCGTATGATCTCTTTGACACACAAAAAACTAAAATCATTGAATGACGATTTATTACGCAAGATTTTGTGTCGCTTGACAAAGCAAAGAAGAAATATATTTGAAAAGTGCCAAGAAAAAAAGTCTCAGTTTTTCTGCAGTCGGAAATGTAACACAAGTAGCAACATTGAATGCAATTGTGGAAAACTGACGGTAAAGTGGCATTAGAGCATATTACAGAAAAACAGATAAGAATGGTATCAAAGAGAAAGAGATAATTTTCTGGCAACTATGTTATCAAAAGCATTTTTTTCTGTTATAAAAAAAATGAAAGAGAAGACTTTCTTTGCTTTATGATGTTGGCATTTGAAAAATGAAATTTACCCACAACTGAGCAACAATATACTCAACCACAAATATTATATTAAACCAATTTCGTCGCAAATGAAAATTTAAAAGAAAATAACAACAATTTATAAGTCTATTACCTAAAAGGCAATAAATGTCTTAGATTTTGTATTATCTAACTTTCATATAAATTAACTCATAATTCCTTTACATATATCACATATCGTCACATCAACAAATCATCAACACATTCTGCCAGACAACCATCACTTTCGAAATCTCTCTACACATTTTGGGATTGTGCGTGCTGTTAACACCCATAACCCATCAATTATGATGCCTTCATCCGAAAAAGTGTTATAAGTCAATAATCGTAAAACAAAAGTAACACATAAAACGTTGTTCGTTCTTATTATCCTTAGGGCATATGTCAATAATGCAGCATAACAAAAACAATCGAAAAAAAAACAAACGCAGAATCGAAGCAGACAAAAAGCTTAAGCGAAACGTTTAACAATACCTGGGGGAATCAAGGGAAACTGCAAAAATGGCATTACATCATTGACAAAAAGAAAAATACATACTACAAAACTGTGTTAGATAAATTCTTGTATATACAGAAACTTGGGAGTATGTGGTGAAAAGTTTTTGTGTTTTGGTTTGTGATAAAAATACAGAACAAAGGATTTTAGTCACATTCACATTCAATCTCATATGGCATATGACTAAAAATGTTACATCAGTTACCTTAAATCTACCTCTAAAAATTTTATCAAAATAATTTGCGTATCACTAATAAAGTCTTTAAGTGAAGTTACCATAGCCAAAGTAGAGGGAGTGGTGGCTGAAAGTCGTTATTATCGTAATATATCGAGGATTATCCGCAAAAAGTTGACTCATAAAAAAATTTGCATCCTTTGTAATAATAATATTTTAGGGTCTAAAGTTGTCGCTGGAATAGTTCTGAAAAACCCGAATTTTTTGCAAAACAAATTTTGTAACCTTGCTACATGATATTCTAGAACGAGTCAAGCCCGATTCACGATTTTTATAACACGTTGTACTTGGTGACGTGAGTTTATAAAATCTCAATTTCAGTTTACACCCAATGAAAAAGCAATTGGATACAAGCATCAAAGTCAAATACTGGGTTTCAATCTGAAAAGAAAATTTGCAGCGAGATCTTAAGTTGATTTCACGGAATTCTTCTTTTTATTTTGCAGGCACAAAAGTTATACTTACTTACTTAATTTCCCTTTACACCCCATGAATGAGGTATGGGATAGCTTCTCGCGTTGTTGGGAACAACAGTTATACATCCATTAATTTCCGAACGTATAAAAGAATTCCCTGTGCTTTAGTCTTTTGTGCTACGTAGCTATTTCGTTGCACCAAGTCTGGCCTCCTTAGCCTGGTGCATCCAACAATGTTTTGTTCGCTCCTGCTGCACCATCCATCGTTTTTATTGTCAAAGACTTTTCCAGCTGGAGCAGTTTTATCCTTTCATGCAACATGTCCCAGCCAGTGCATTCGGTCACTTTTGATGCGCTTAACAGCGTCGATGTTGTTATACAGCTCATGGTTTATACGATGAGGGTACTTTCCGTTAACGATGTGGGTTCAGATGTTTTTATTTTATTTTTATCTTTATCTTGAAGATTCCCAGAACAGATTGATAAGCTCCTGTCGTTACCCAGAATACTGAGCTGTAGAGCAAGACTGTTAGTGCCTGACATAGTTGAATCTTTGGACGTCGAGAGTGTTTTGCAATCAATACTCGTCTCTTGATTTCCAGTCTGACATTTTTTTGTTTATTTTTAAAAGTTTTAAAGAGCCAAAGCACATTAATTAGATCTGTAAAAACTTTGTCTTAATATGAAGGAGACACACATACAAACATGTGCATAACACCTAGTATCAAGGGGTTTTCAGGGTCGCTGTTTTTGAATCCGGAGTCAAATTTGAAAAAACTAATTTAAGTATATAAATTGGCAAAATTTTTTAAAATTTTTTTTTAATTTAACTGTAATTGTACCTATTGGGGTTTTTGTAGTCGCTGATTTCGAAACCGGAGTCAAATTTTATAAAAAAAAGATAGCGGATACAAATTGGCTATATTTGGCTAATATTGTGTCTTAGGGGTGTTTGGGATCGCTAATTTCGAATCCGGAGTCAAATTTTGAACTATATGCGA
This sequence comes from Muscina levida, assembly GCA_964034835.1. Lineage (NCBI taxonomy): Eukaryota > Metazoa > Arthropoda > Insecta > Diptera > Muscidae > Muscina > Muscina levida. Next base: position 24,591,017 of record OZ035881.1, read on the forward strand.
TGGGTAAAAAGCTGATGTAGCGATAGTTGGCTCACTCACTTGGATCACCTTACTTAAGCACAGGACATAGAACACTCGGATTCCAATTATCGGTCATGCTTTATTTTAACCAAATTGTCTTTATGAGCCGGTTTAAATGAGCTCTGCTGGTGGGCCATTGGCTCCCGTAGCTTTATTGTTTTTTGAAGCCGTGCAATTGCCGTGCTGATCTCGTTACTGGTGAACAATCAATCGTAGTCGATGATTGATGTGATTTAGTCAATTATGCTGCCTTCGGTAACAAGCTAATTACTATAGTGTTCCCTCCATATATACAGCACACTCTGAGTGTCCGTGACCAGATTTCCATCTCTGTTCTTATAGGTGGGGATCTCTAATTTAAAATCTTAGCATTTTACATTTACATCTTGGGTTTCACTTCTAACTCCGTAAAATTGTATGGCTCCACTTTCTCTCTCTTCTCCTCCAATAACTTTTTTCAGTGTAAAGAGTGGCAGCATAATTTTTCATGCAGCTGGTTGAAATAGGCATTGGCTACATCGGTGATATGCAGTCTTGTGTTTGGTTACTATCATTTTTGGCACTACATAGTTCAATGTAGTTATACTTTAGTTTCTAAGAAATGGTCATCCGAGTCTATATTTGCACAAATCATCACACACATATCCATAACGCTTGAGACATGCCTTCCATCGATTGCCACATGATCAGTCCGGTTTCTTGTCTTTTGGTCGGGTTATATCCAGGTTGCCTTGTTCATATCTTAATACGGGAAACTGGTCACCCCCCTCCCCCCCCCCCCCCCTCCCACTACCATTTTTCTTGCCGACACAAGCTGAGTCCGTTATCGGAGTTGTGGTTGCTGAAAAAGAGAGTTTTTCTTCTAATTTAACGATCAGAAAACTTAAATTATCATAAAAATAATACAATGACAATACGATAATAAGGCTCTTAGAATATGGGGATATGAAACAAGTGAATTCTATTTACAAAAAATAATTATACAAATTATATACATAGCGCAACTTATAGCGATTACAACTTTAACTTTAAACTCCAAACCGAAAGTCTCAACAACCACGAAACTCCACAATCCGCCCACGCACTGCCAATGTTAAATACCCCAGCAGCAAAAAATGGGGCTTTGCATGCCTTCTTAGAGGCCTGCAATGGCAGTCAGAAGCCCTACCTTTCAAATGCAGTCTTCATTTCAAATTAACATAGGGTGTCATAGGCAGGCAAGGCCTGTACATTCCCTTTCTCATTGAAGGCGTTTCAGTAGGCATGCCTAGTATGTCCTGCTTGGAGTCCTAATAACAAGGGCCTTCTATGAGGCATTGCTACTGCAGACCAGCTTGCAGGCCTGCAAAAGAGCATTTATAGAAGGACTTAAATAAAAAAAACATATGCAAATTATTTCCATATTAAATGATTTCCTACTTTTTATAAATGTTTAATACAATATTTATTACAATTTGTAATAACTATTTTTTTTAAACTCCAGCAGCGGGAATCGAACTCGCGACCTCAGTACTCATAGTTGGGCATGTTTCCTACTCGGCTATCACCTGATATTGTTGTTGTACGACAAAAAACATACATGTGGTTTTCATAAACAACAGCATCTGTCTTACCTTCCCTTAAGAGGCCTGCCAACAGGCCTAATCGGAGAAGTGACAAGTGCATGGCTATGAACGTCAATTCTGCCTTCTACTAATAGGACTGTCAACAGGCCTGTTTAAGGCAAGAAAGTTTGCATGCCCTTTGAGAACATCTATGGTATTTTTGTGGGGTACACAGTAGGGCTCCTCACAGGCCAGTTTTAAGAAGGGAAAGAGGCATGTCTGCGGGATCTATTCTCATCCTAGTAAGATGCCTCATTGCAGGTCTCATTTGAGAAGCGAAATATGCATGGGTATGGAATTTTTTATAAGGCTTATTTTTTAAACTCCAGCAGTGGGAATCGAACTCGCGACCTCAGTACTCATAGTTGGGCTTGCTACCTACTCGGCTATCACGTGATATAGTTGTTGTACGATAAATAACATATTTGTGGTTCTCATAAACAACAGCATCTGTCTTACCTTCCCTTAAGAGGCCTGCCAACAGGCCTAATCGGAGAAGTGACAAGTGCATGGCTAGGAACGTCAATTCTGCCTTTTACTAAAAGGACTGTCAACAGGCCTGTTTAAGGCAAGAAAGTTTGCATGTCCTTTGTGCACATCTATGGTATTTTGTGGGGTACACAGTAGGGCTGCTCACAGGCCAGTTTTTAGAAGGGAAAGAGGCATGTCTGCGGGATCTTTTCTCACCCTAGTAAAAGGCCTCATTGCAGGTCTCATTTGAGAAGCGAAATGTACATGGGTATGGAATTTTTTGTTAGGCTTAGTGAAGGACTTATTATAGCCTGTATACATGCCTGGAAAAGGAAGGCGCATTTGAATGTCAACAAACTGCCTTTGAAGGCATGTTTACATGCATATTTTTACAATGCCTCGTCTTTTCCGCTGCTGGGATGTGTCACAAAAACACAAGTCGATATGTGCTAAAGGGGCATAGCAAAAAATGCTTCGATTGCAAAATAAACACACACACACACACACAAGAATAGCATCAAATATGACAATACAATATAATAAAAGACAATAACGAGAGTAAAATAGAAATAAAAACATTAGTATTTTGCCCAAGGCATGCAACAAAACACATTGTCTCATCCTAAGCGTAATATCTCATCGATATGTGATGGCACAATTGTACTCACTCGTCTATAATATCAACGAGTTCGTATATTCGTTAATATTGCCGTGAATGTATGTAAACAGTAAGTGTGGCTATTAAACGGTCACACGAAGATTCACTCCCACATTCACTATGTAAACATACTGTCTGCTTTTAGTGAAAGTATAATTTATTGTTTGCTCTATGACACTTATTAAAAAACGGGATGTAACGGTCATTTGTCCGTAATAAAGTCATAGTCCTGCAATGTCAGTAGTATTTCCTAAAATATAACAGCAACATGAAAGTGTTTGTCATACATGTCCTTTGGACTACAGGCCAACGAGGAGGTGTTACATAAAGTTTGTTTGACCTTGTATGTGGGAATTGCTTAAAGCTATTGCTCTTTTGAATAGAGTCATCCGCTGATTGTTGGGATAATGTTAAAGATTATCTTCGTCTGGGGGTACAATAAATGATTTGAGTTAAGGTTTTGAAAACGCTTATTGTAAACAGTTATTTAGGTAAAGGTTATGTAAAACATTATGATACTTGAAGCTTCTTAAGAATAGAAAAATATAGACTTAAGTTGATATGACATGCGTGTGATGAATACAATATGGGTTTAAATAATAAATTATAAGAAAATGTATATCTAGCCCAATGTACTTACAAAATTTTGCAAATAAATAATAAAATTTACCCTTAATCACTTACTACTTTTTTGCTTTAGTTAATTATGTCCTAATTAAGTGAGTGAACATAAATTTAAAAATTCCCTTTATACCCATTTGATGTTAATCTTTAATAAAATTCTATGTTTTACTTTACGACAACAATTACCTCTCCGTTTATGGAAGCCATCCCATTCATGTGCCAAAATGTGCGGATGTGTTACGAAACAGAACAACACTTGAGTGTTATAAACTTCTTTGCATTGTGTTCATGTGCGAATTTTTGTGTCTCTTCCGTTTCCGCTATCTCCCCATTGTGTAACGAATTGTAAGTCGGATTTCATGTAAAAACTGTGGGATAAAAAATATCTACGTTTGACACTGAACTAAATTCATCTACATAAGAAAATTATATGCAAAGTTTTATTTTTAAATTTTTTGATATTTTTCTGTTTGTGCGGAATTCACAAACGAAAAATATCTTTAATTGGACAAAGCAGGGAATCATATCTGTGAGTTACAAAAATTGGATTACATTTCAAAAGGAAATTAGCATGGGTAGAAACAAACATGTTCGTGAAAATAAAATTGTTCAAGCATAACACAAATAAAATGCAGAGACAGACGGAGGAAAATATTAAAAAGAAGGGCTTGCGTCTGCATGGACTGTACTAATTGAAAAATTGGCTTGGTGTGCATAAAATGGAAAGAGCTTTTTAAGAATTGTTTGCAAGAAGTCGGCACTACATGTTTTTGCATTTTAGTGCACTTTCTTATCAAGTTTAGTAAACATCTGATGTGTGAGAAACGCCATTGCCACAAACAATTTGAGTAATAAGAATCAAAATTTAAATACATAGTCATCAGGCCAAAGATCAGATTAATGTTGCGGTCATATCGGTCACGCATTTCATACCCTCATGCCGCGCGTCAACCACACATGTCATTAAAATTAACACATTTACTAACATGTAAACGTACTCTTACATACATACAAATACTATAACTTACTCAATCCTTCTTATTATACTAACCACAAAATTATGATCACAATAACCCAATATGAAAAAGAAATTTATTTCCTATTTAGCAAATTCCATACCCACCACAGTAAGATGAAGCAATTATACATTTCGCATAAGGAAAAGTGCCAGCACACAAATAAAATGTATAAAAATAACCAACAAACATAACATTTAATATTTAAGTCTTAAACCCTTTTATTTTTTGTCGCCACAAATTTGTTTAAAGCACGCCGAAGACGCTGCCGCCCAATCCTTTACGATAGGAAACCAAACGTTTATCGTATTTGTCCTTAAACCTAAGAAACATAAAAAACAAAACGTATTTTTCTTCATTTTATCCATTTCACTGGCGTTTCCTTCCCATTGCCATTGCCTTTTCTTTATTTCAGTATTTCAATACCTTTCTTGCTTGTTTCACATATCCTGAAACACTGAGTTATAAAAAGTAACACTGTCTAAAACGTGGCTGAACTAAAAATTCAACTAGAGAAGAAATGGCAGCAAGTGAGCAAAAGTGCAGAAAAATAAGGGAACTCACATAAGAGCTGAAAAGTCCTTCACTGGTGACAGCGAGCAAAATAAGTAAAACTAAATGTTAACGGTTTCAGTTCACATTAAGGGTTCGAACAAATGTGCGCTTTGCGTTTTAAAGTTATTTAGTTCTCTTTTCTTTATCGATTCTCTGATGTGATTGAATTTGTGTGTGTGTGTATAAAATACACTAGGGAAGGCTACAAAAATACGCTAGGGTAGGCTACAATATCATATGTTTTTCGCTTAAGTTTCTTGTTTAATATTCCACACATTGGATACTTAGGATTTTTTAATTAAAAGGGTATTACGAGAACAGTTTGTTAATAAAATTGATCCCAGTTGTATTCTTGAAAAATATGACTTAAAATCTGTAGTCATGTGTTGCTATTACATTAGTATAAGTGTTCATATGTTTATGTGGCCCACAAATGTATGAAAAACCTCAAAGTATGCAAATGTTCTAGAATTGAAAACGATTATGGTAACATGTGATCTTTATTGAAACCACTCAGTCCTTTAAAGAGTAGTAAGTAATTTAAGATCGAGGGAAAGTGTTGCACTTGGTAGTTATAGTTAATGAGGTTAGTCCATTTAATACCCTTTACCACTCTCACGCATGGAGCGAAGGATTTGTACCACCATAATGAGGCGTGGTAGATATTGCAACATATATATTTATATAAGTGATCAGCGCCGAATTCTGCGTTGTTTAATGATGTCCGTTCGTCTGTCCATCTGTCGCCGTGATTACAGTCGTTGTAGTCTTTGTATGCAAGCTTCTATCATCCAAACAGAGCTTAAGCTCTAAGATGAGTAAGATCTAACAACAACTATTCTCACCTCCCATTTAAAACTCCCCCTGTTTAGGGGTGTCCGTCTGTCTGTCCCCGCTATTACAGGTGTAGTTTAATAGCTAAACCCTAATACCCTCAAGCAGAGATCAAATGATATGATGGGCAATATCGGTCAAAAACTACTCCCACATCTCAAAAAAAAACCCTCTTTTATTGGGACTTCCGCATGTCTGCCCGCAATTACAGCCTTATTGTAAGAGCTTTAGAGCTTATTTTGTGATACAAGCTTCTATTCAATGATAAGCAATATCGGACAAAAACTACTACCACCTCTAAAGTCCCCCCATTTTAGGGTTTAAAAAATGCATTCTCATATATTCAGCTCATATAAACAATGCAACCACAGTATTTCACATTTCAATAAAAAAATATTAGCAAAAAATTGTTGAGAAAGGCTTAAAGTAACATTCACCCCTCATTCAACTCCTCATTTTTGCGGTACAAAGTTTAGCAAAATATAGTTGTAGGGCACATAACCAGTTTTTTCACAATAATTTCCTCACTGGATATGTTTTATTACGTTCATATAGTTTTCGTTTTTATTTGTTAATATTTTGTTGTTCTTGTTAATTTTACCCACAACTAACTTGTTGATTTTGTTTCTTTTACTTTCAGCTGGATGGATCCCATTATCTTTGCACTGTTTGTTCTTGGCTATGACTTTAATACCGCCATTGTTTCGACACTTAACGCTCGTCGCCGTCTACCCGAAAGTCAGCTGATACGTAACTATGAGATACGTAACTATACTTTCCTAACTATAATATGTCACCACATCGAATATATCTTATCGAAGGAGAGGTCCTACAATGCAACGGTCATACGATTATGATCATCCTTACGCTCTCTAGCAAAATATCCCACGTTTCAATGTGTACAAGACCGCAAATACCTGTTTTATATTTTCCTGTGATATTGAACTGTGCCTCTAATTCAGATTAATCGACCAATTTCTGAGTGTATCTGCAAAACTTGTCACCTGGTGCCTGAACAAGGTAAATGGGTAGAGGCCAACATTACCAACACCCCGGAAGTGCTTACAGTGCACAACAAACGTCTGAAAAAATTTGTCTATCGGGAACCTTTCTATGCCAGCGAGCTAGAATTTGATAAACGCGTACCGTAGGGTGGACAACTGAATAAATGCATCCAATACTATGGTGTAATAGAATCACATCTAGCATCCGCCGTTTTTGATACACTCGCCGGTTATTAAACGCACCATTAAAAGGGCACGCATACGCTATGCGGTACCAATAAATCGAGTAATAGCCAACGCCATTAAACTGAGAGCAAGATATTAAATGGAAGAAATAAAAAAAATTATGGTTTACAAAAAGAAAAAAAGGAACAAAAACAAAAACATTAAAAAACCAATTTCCTTATAAGCAAATTGTTTGACGCTTTGGGTAATGCCTTGGCAGGAGGCGGAAAATGCAACTAGCTTTGACTGCAGGCTGTGATTTTACTTTTATTTTCATAATTACAATTAAAAAAAAAAAATTCTAAAAAACTTTTCTAAACAAAATACAGAAGTAAAGAATAAATAAAAGAAAAACTACAAAAAAAGTGTCGCTTATTTCTTCAAGGTATTGAAATCTAAGAGTTGTAAGTAAGTAACAAAATGTTGAGGAAATTATTTGTATAAAATAGTTAATAAAGTAACAACTTTATTAAAACTATTTTAATTACTACCAAAAATTTTATTGGGGCCTATTTTCGTATTTGTTATTTAAAGGTATACCGAAAAATATCGTGTTGTTATTTTCTGTTTAAAATTGGGGTCTATTTTCGTATTTCTGTTTAGGTTCTTATTTCCAAATAAATGTCGCAATTCGTATTGTAAAACACAACACGCAAATAGGCCCCAAAACGGCGGTACGAAAAATGACCCAAACTAAAATTATACAAAAAATAATAAAAAAATATCCCAGATAAAAATGAAAAATCGTCCAAAATAAAAAATAAGTATGTAATATTATGAATTTTTTTATTGCAGTTTTTTAAAGCTCTTATGGTCGTCCATCGGACCTTAAATCAGTAATGTTTAGCATACATGGGAAGTGTTCCAAAATAGACAAGTTTTTCCGGCTTTCCTTTAAAGTAATTGAAAAACACATGACTGTTGTAGTCGGCGCGTTGACGATATGAACATTGCCCATTAAATAATAAGTAATTTCTCATATGAAATATCACCAGACCAAATATATAATACCAATAATTAAAAATCTTCCAAATAAAGTCCAATAACACCGTGCAACAGTGGTTTTCACACTAGATGAAGACCATATATACGTGAAACTAGAGGCTTTATGTAGTAAAGCTGCGTTCTCAGTTTAACGCCACAACGTAAGTTTTTTTTTAAGGACTTCAAAGTTTCAAAGGATACACCACTTTCAAAAAATTAAATCAAATATTTCCTTTTAGGTTTTAAAAGAAAATTTTAGTTATTCATGGTTTTAGTTTTTGAGGAAAAGCGCCAACAAAAAAATAGTTGATCAAAAAAAAAATTAGTCAAATTCATGTCTTTCTATTTATTCGCTTAAAAATGTTAAGCATTGGTGTATATTTGCCTCTTTACCACAAACGAATATGTTTTCATCGGTCTTACCAAACAACCAAAAGCTGCAGCAAATTCACTTTAAAATTCTTTTCAACATCTGTTTCAACAAATAGTTGTCACATTTCAGCCATTATCGATCCTTGTATCTTCCATGAAACGGAAATGTCTTTACAACATGTTTTGCATAAATTGAAACAAATTTCATTTCTTCGCTCTGCTCCTCTTGGTATTCATTCTCCTTATTACTATATCAATAGTTCCTTGCATATTGCTGCAACCAACCAAAAAAGTAAAAGGAGACACAAAAAATATCCGAGAAAAACTTCAGATATTTTCACAATTGTTTGACACTTTTATGGTGTAACAATAAAACAAAATTGGCACCAATAATAACAAATTGCATTCACTCTGGGGAAAATTGGGTTCGAAACCACGTTCTCCCATAGAACCATAGATTTGAAAAAAGCCTTGAAAATATTCATGCATAATGGCAATAGCATTTTGTTAACATCCATTATTGTTGTTAAAACAGAATTAACTAATTGGCAATAGTATAAGGAAATTGTATTTAGTTATTGGTGGAATGTTTTTTTTTAATGTTTTTAAAAGGTGTAAAATGGGAAGTGTGGTAATTGCAAAACAAAGAAAAGAGAAAGAATATATTTCTATTTACACAATGTAATTGAGTAGAGAGTGTGGCCATAAGACTGTAATTCGGTCAGTGTCATACCACAAAGTCATGTCAGCTTCGTGGCGCATGCCGGCAGAACAAAACAATACCTGCTGGGTCAAATAGTTTCTTTTAAAAATTGGTTATTTAAAAATACTCAGAGTTTAACAAAATCCACCAGAATTAAGGAGAAAGCACATAATGTGAGGTTATTTATCAGTCAGTTAGCCTATCTGACATTTCTTTACTGGTTTGGCATAAATTTCTAAAATATTTTGTTTATTGTATACATTTTTTTTAAATTTTCGACATCCTGTCAAAAGCTTGTAAGAAATAGTAACTTTAAGGCTCCACGAAAAGCCCCCCAATGAAATAACGCCCAAACGAGAAATGAAATATTCCCCGAATTTTTTCATACATTTTTGGGTGTTATTTCATATGAAATAACTCCCAAATTTTTTGGGCGGGTTTTCATTTATTTTTGGGAATTATTTCATTTCTCATTTGGGGTTTTAAAATTATGAAATAATCTCCAATGAAATAACACCCAACAAATTTTTAAACTTCGGGGCTTGTTTCATAGCGTGTATTATTTGGATGTTATTTCATTTTTTATTCGGAGGTTATTTCATTTTTGAAGCTGTTGGTTTTTAGGGGTTATAATTACATTATTATATAAAAATAGGCCTTTTACAAGATAACAATATATACAATATAACAATATCTTGTGAATGTTTACAGATATTTCCATTTTTCATATTTCCTAGAAAATCAACTACGAGCATTTTTTCATTTTGAGAATGATATCTAAGAATGGAAATTTTTTCAAATTTGTAAGAGTTCTTAAGAAAGAAGGAATTCAATAAAAGCAGAGAGTTTGATTTGCTTGTGAACAGTGGAGGTGGTTGTGTAAAGGCCAAACGTAAAAGGCAAATTGTCCTCCGAACTGCAAAAGTAGAGCAGGGTTACAACGATCTACGATCCACACGATTCATGTCAATAATTTTGCGACTTTGCTGGTGGTCCATATTGACTTCTTGAAATCCTTAGTGAAACTGACTGTTTTATAAATTTTGGGCATAATTTCATTTTTGTTGCTGATGGGGTTTATTTCATTGGGGGTTATTTCATTTTCATCATTGGGTATTATTTCATATGAAATAACTCCCAAATATTGGGGGTTGTTTCGTTTTCGCTTTGGGGTTTATTTCATTTATTTTTGGATGTTATTTCGTTCACTGTTTTTGGGTGTTATTTCCTATTTTTTTGGGGTTTATATCATTGGGGATATTTCCTGGGCGTTATTTCATTGGGGGGCTTTTCGTGGAGCCAACTTTAATATCCCATAACTTTCGCATCGGCAATAAATTGATGAATGTGTTCATCCTTTATACATCATGTTGCAATTTAATTACCCTGGCGTTATCTTTTAATTAGCAGCATTTGTTTTTCAATGTCAAGCAATTTTACAACATCATTACATTGAACATTTAGAAATATTGCTCTTACCGCCAAAGCGTAGTAGGTTCCCCAAGGCGTATAATGAATAAAAACCCACTGATTGTGCAACCAAGCGTATAAATGTTTGTGATATATTTAGCATAAATCAAGCGAAGCTATCGATATAAATTTAATTGAATTGAAGAGAATATCATGTCTCGATATAAAAAACTCATCGCACCATCAATTCAATAGAATTTCCCACGATATTTTTCATTTGCCTCTAGTGGGAAATCGATATACAAACCTCTATACCACTCACCATTAACATATATGATCCCATGTAAAGTATGAGTAGTGACTGCGTTGAGTGGTTAATCAAATAAATGTTCAGCAATGCGTATAAATGTTTATGATATATTTAATATTAATCATACGTCACCATAAACCAAAGAGCCTACAAATTTAAATACATATTCTACAATATTTACTCAACGAAAAATTAACAAAAATAATTTGCAACCGACAAAGGAAATGACAATCCATATTTATTATGCCTGACAATATGTTTAGGGCTTAAACATAAATGCCGTCCCAGCAACCCAGATAAGGAGGCAGAAGCAAAGTGTCGGCAATAAAGGGAAAGAGGGCCATACAAAGTGAGGTAGCAACGAACAGCTAAACGACAACTATTTATGGTTGCAAAAAAGTTGTGAATAAAATATGTTACATTTTAATGTGCCATTGATTATCAACAGCATCAACGTCATGATGTTACAAACGTAGCTCAAGACGTACAGAGAAACTGCATCATTAGAAGCAATAGCGGCAGCAGCATCACCAAAAGAATACAAGCCAGCATTGACAGGATTTGCCTTGGCATAAAGCTACAAATATGGCTACTTTATTTAAATACATCCTTGTTGGGAATGTAGCTAACGGAATCTTAGTAAACGTTCGAGCTCGGCAGATACTGTCAACATGTTGCCATTGTTGGTAAAACGTATTTTTACATGAGGCACGTACCATACCACCAGCCTGCCAAACAGCGCATCGGCCCAACAGATGACGGCACTGTTGGGCACATTGTTAAGAATACATTTGCCCAGCAAAACCCACATTTATGAACTCATTTCGACCTATTCACATATTCACAAGGAGTTTATGAAATAAAGTAAACAAGCGCTACAATGAAGTCTGAAACGTGTTTAAAGATACAGATCGAGAGCAAATATTTAAACTGTGTTATAATGAAAATATAAAAATGTGTTTAACACATTTTTTCGCAGGCATGAAAAATAAATATATTTAGTTGGCTAATGAGGCACACAGTACGCGAAACGTAGGAGGAATTACTAAAGATGCTTATTTTATATTTGCAAAAGATATTCGCAAAAAATTTGTGTACTGTAATGATGGGTGATTTACAATGAAAATAAAAGAACCTTATTACTTAATTGAATTGGTTAACAATATTTGCCGCAAGTCATCATTTGTATTAAGGTAGCAGTCATGAATCGTACTGTGTAACGAAGTTTTAAGCTTTCAATATTGACATACCTCCTCGATCGGCTGATTAGTCCCTCCTACGTGACTCAGAACAACAGGTTAATGATGAAAAGGCAGTTTTCAAACATGTTTTGACTTAATATTAAGCTTTATTCACGTTAAACTCACATTCAATTGAAAAATAACACACATCCGTTTAAGAAATAAAATGAATAGAAAAATGAACCTATTAAGAATGCTCCTCCTCATTTCCGAGTACTCTATATGGTAGAAAAATATTAATGAGATCTGGAAAAAGCGTTAAATTATTATTTAAAGTTTGCAATTTGCCATAGTCCTGTGTCTGATAGCTGTGATGATGGTGAAGAAGATTAGCAGTCAGTAAAGGAATACCTCAATTCCTGCAATGTCTACAAAGAATAGTCAGATATGAAAATAACTGTACATTACAAAGAAGAAAATTAAAGAGTTATTTACCTTTGAATTATCTCGTCCTGTGGAGGCTACTACCGCTTGTGAAGCTGCTGCTTATTATGTTTGAAATAATAATTTTCGTGTTCGCTGTTGCTTCTGAAGGTGATGTTGCTGCAGCATTTGTTGCTGAAGCAGCAGTTGATGTTGCTGCAGTGTGGCAGCTTTTAGACTACTGACACCTTCCAGTTTACGTGCTTGGCAATGTAATCGTCGAACTATGAATGTGTGACGAGTTTTTCACATGAACATCGTTTTGCGGGGCCCTTTCCAAACATTTCAAATAATATGAAATAAGCATGTTCATTAGAAGTTAAAGTAAAAAACAATATATGATATTTCAAATATATAACAATTTTATTTTTAATAAAATATATTGCGGTGTAATTTAACTACATAAATTAAGAAATAACACATGTACTCGTAAAAGTACTCTTAAAAATAAGCATGTGATTTGAAGTCGATAGGTGCTTAGGTGACCGGTTTGAAAACACAACAATTTCAAAAAGTTTTGTTTGCTGAACACCATCTTTGTGATTTAAAACCATTTTTTGATTTTTGATTTTCAGAACAGGCCTGTATTATTTCTAATAGAACGATGAAAACACATTCATTATTTTCATAGATCAACTATTAAAAACAAGAGAAAAAAATAATTAATATATTAAAACTAATTATTTCTTAATATAAAAGAGGATGTGTGTATGTATGTAATGTAGGGACTCGAAAACGGCTGGACCGATTTTGATGAAATTTTCAGGGAATCTTCCGAATAATCCCGCGAGTAACATAGGCTACACATTGTTTGGATTTTTCTACATTTAGGGGGTGAAAATGGCAATATTCGATAACACAAGGTATTCCGCGCTTACAAGAAGTAATTTTTTTTGGTTTTTAAATGAGCACAAACCGAAAACTTCAGATATATATTTTTCGAGACCTTCTGCGTAAAACTAATTTCCCAGCAAAGTAAATGAGGTATTACAGAAGCAAATCTATGTATTGGTTAAAAAGTTATGACCTCTGAGAGTTGGCATACGGAAATTAAGTTTCTAAAAATCATTTTTCAGAATATTGGGCGGGATAAAAAACAATGTCAAAAATATACTATTCTCTTCGTCTTGGTCTCCAAACATCGGGATGGTACGTCTGACGTAACTGAAAAATTGCTAAAAATATACCTAAACCTGAAATATTCATGCTTCTCAGCGCGAACTAGGAATTGATTGTAGACATATAGTTTCTAAGCGAAATTGTCTAAGAATTCATCGTACATTGCGATACTGGTATACGATTACCACGTTTTTTTAGACGCGAACAAATTGTTCCGCCCTAATGAACAGTCTATTTGGAACTTAATCAGTAAAAAGTGCCGAGGCGCTGCCACGCACTTCAATAGTTAAATATTTAAACTGTATCAAATAATGGTCCGTACACCAGTTACTTTTCAGAAAAAAATGCAATATTCATTGTAGTTATACTGGAAAACACCTTTTGTTTTATTGGGGCACAATTAACATTTTTAAAGTATGTCAGAGATAACATAAGCAAATATTTGTAAATAACCTATATATGGGGTAATTTTTTTTGACGTATAGAACTTCTTTTAGTATACTTTGGAAAATCACCATGTAAAAACTACACAAGAACAACGTTAGCAAATCTTGCAAATTTATTTTCAAAATGCACGTTCTGTTCGCAAAACTTATGGAGCCCTTTGTGAAGTTGAGGGTGCATATAATGATCCATCTGAGCAGCTAATAGAAGCCATCGACGTTTTGGACGTAAGTGTGACAGGGGACTCGAATTTATCAAACCAACGCCATTCTCAGCAACTCGGTCTATACAAATGCTGAAGAAAGATCTTGGCCTGCATCTATATAAGATCTAACTGGTGGAAGAATTTGAGCCAGTGGACGATCAAGTGATTTTTTTATTTATCATGTCATTGCACATTATTTGAACGAGAAATGGTTCCAACACGACGGTGTAATATGCCATACAGCGCGTGAGACCATCACTTTGTAAAGCCAAACATTGGTGACCGAATTATCTCAAAAAAATGGTAATACGAGTTCAATACAAAAATAGTATTCCGGAATATTCTTGATCCGTGTGATAAGAAGACATGACAAAAGAAGTTTTTATGGCTAAAGGCATGAAGCTTCAGACGGAATTTTCATTTGCGGTCAATAGGCGGAGAAGGTATAACAAAATGTTTTTATGCCCAAAAAGATAGTTAGTATCCGCTACTACAGATCAAAATAAAAATTATTTAAATCAGCGGAATGTCTGTTTCCGATTTTTGGAAGAAGTGGCTTTTCGCCCTACATACAGAAAAAACTTAATCTACATGTAAGCACTATAGATATGACTTTGCTGATGATGAAATGTGAAATACACTGTGGTGCAAAAATGAGCCAATGTTTTAAACAAGGTATGTTATTAAATATTTTTTATACTTTTTATTGTATTATTTTCAAACCTTTTGCTAAATTTAAAATAGGTATCTGTAAAATATGTAAAGCAATAACAAAAACAAAACTTACATTACTGTAAGTATATAAAAACAAAACATTTTCAAAATCAGACCATTGGCACACTTTTGCTCCAAGATTTTTCTTATCTAAATTTAATAATTAGTCCTGCATATTTTTATTTTCTTCAAATGATCCACCATATTTGGCGTATATTGACAAAGTTGAGCAACATAATATACAGGAATTTTGTTTCATTCAGCCATAACCGACTCCCACAGCTCATTTATACTTTTCGAGGCTCTTTCGTTTCTGTCAGCCCGCGTTTTAGGTAAGCTCACAGATTTTCGGTCGAGTTCAGATCTAGAATCTGCAGTGGTTACTCCCTGACCCCAAACACCTGAGAACTAAGCCATTCCTTGACAATTTTTACAGAATGTTTTGGGACGTTGTCATATTGGCAGACGACATTCTCTGGTGTACCTGGAATTTGGCCAGGGCTATGGGGCAAATTATCTTGCAAAATGCGATGATAGTCTTCCTTTCGCATCATTCCTTCGATCCGTATAAGTAGTCCCACACCATCTGGGGTTACACATCCCCAAATCATAACAGAATCGCCTCAGTGCTTAATCGTTTGTGATACATGAGCTGGATTTGGTGTGTTTGATCAATTGGCCCAATAAAAAACCTTCCCAACCGATTGGTATCTATTGATTTTGGTCTCATCTGACCACTTGACCAACAAGTTAATCATATATTTAATATGTATTAGTTAAAACAAATACTCACCAGCTGCCAATCTCAAACCATATATCACGGAGGCGGTTCTGTTATGATTTGGGGATGCGTAACCCCAGATGGTGTGGGGCTACTTATCAGATCGAAGGAATAATGCGAAAGGAAGGCTATTTTCGCATTTTGCTAGATAATTTGCCCCATAGCCCTGGCCAAATTCCAGGTAGACCAGAGAATGTCGTCTGCCAATATGACAACGTCCCAAAACATTCTGTAAAAATTGTCAAGGAATGGCTTAGTTCTCAGGTGTTTGGGGTCAGGGAGTAACCACTGCAGAGTCTAGATCTGAACCCGATCGAAAATCTGTGAGTTTACATAAAACGCGGGCTGACAAAAACGAAAGACCTCCGAAAAGTATAAATGAGCTGTGGGAGTCGGTTATGGCTGAATGAAACAAAATTCCTGTATATTATGTTGCTCAACTTTGTCAATATACGCCAAATATGGTGGATCATTTGAAGAAAGTAAAAATATGCAGGACTAATTATTAAATTTAGATAAGAAAAATCTTGGAGCAAAAGTGTGCCAATGGTCTGATTTTGAAAATGTTTTGTTTTTATATACTTACAGTAATGTAAGTTTTGTTTTTGTTATTGCTTTACATATTTTACAGATGCCTATTTTAAATTTAGCAAAAGGTTTGAAAATAATACAATAAAATGTATAAAAAATATTTAATAACATACCTTGTTCAAAACATTGGCTCATTTTTGCACCACAGTGTATATTACAAGTTAATGTGCAATAGCGAAGCATTGCCGGGCCCACTAGTTTCTTAATAAAAATATTCGTAGCAAACCAAAATTCCTACCTTACAAAATTGTAATTATATGGAAAGTATCTTTCTGCTAGCTTTTCTGCCCAACGCTATTGAGACATAATTAAAATTCTATTTTTACTTATCGTTGCCTGGTAATTGCTAGTAATCTCACCATTAGAAATTCATTGTCAATGTATTTGGCTATGACTTTGCTGGCATTTTCTCCTCGAGTATCGCCAGGTTGGGTGGCGCTGGTAATGTGATGCCCTGCAATAGAAACCAGTTTTAAATGAAAGTTATCAAATGTGTGCATACACTCACTTCCCCACACTTACATTGAAATATTCATTGTGTGCAAAAATCTGCATACGTTTTGACAGAAGATCACCACGCTACTGCGTCCAGGCCACAGAGACTCACTATGCACGATTTCGGCAAGCAGACAACCGATGGCCCACACATCTACATACGGTGTGCCATATTGAGTATAACCAACTAGTAATTAGAGTACACGATATCAACGAGTTGTAACATAGCCTATGTAATTCTCACCAGGACCTATTTTTTCTTCAGAGTAACAGGATAACAACATAATGACATTAAAAGCACGAACGATGAATTTAATTGCAACTGTGATGATTGAAATCGGCGCAGTGTAGATATATAGAGAAAGGAGCATAGACGATACACAAAGTACCAAAGTAATGTTAGTGTGAATGTTATCTGTGTGTGCGTTTGTTTGTAAATGTTGTTCTTACTTAACATCCTGTCAAAACCAAAATCACACAGCTTCACTTGTTCCTGTGCCGTCAACAGAATATTCCTGGGCTTTTTGTCACGATGCAGGCAACCTTGCTTGTGGCAATATGTCACTCCTTGCATTGTCTGATTCACGATTTGTTTGGTCAAATGCCCGAGACAGCTACTGCGCCTGCCGCTCCGGCTCAAGCAGTACAGTCATTTCACAGAAGACAAAAACCAAACGCAAACGGCGTTTGTGGCGAAATACTTCAAGCAACGAAATAAATTTTAGATGTTTCAGATTCCAAGTGACAAAACAATGCAGAGACGACCAAGTCAACATAGTAACCAGAGCGACAAAATAGTAACACGTTCATATGGGTGGTAATTGGAAAAGGATATCAAATTAAGTGAGTGATACGACGAATTGAAAGAAACTGATTGAGAGAAAGATGTTATAATTATATAATTTTGGAAAAAAGTAAAGTTTGGTATGAATATGTTTACATTGACAAACCAAACCATTATTCACATCGCTCATTTAATGCATGATCGACATGACAAAGAACAACATCTTGCAAAGAACAGAGTAAATCATATATAAAATTAAATTAACATCTACATCTGACAAAACTGGAAATTTTTAAAATGAAATGGTTTAAAAACTTTAAAAAAACACAGCTGTTTTGTAAAATAAACAGAAAAATATAACTTAGAATCTTGGTGTCAAATAAAAGCTAAGAAATCATACCAAAAATCAAAACTGACAATAACGCAATATTTTCTTAATATAAGTACATAGTTGAATTTGTTGGTCGTCCTAGAGTAATAACATTTGGTAGATAGATAGTAAGACTTATCACTGCAATCACAAATTTCTTTTTTGGATCGGTGGGTGGAGTTGCAAAACTGTTTTGTATCCCAAGAGATAAAATTTGGAATTCAGACAGTATACAGTACGAGGAGGCGGTATGTCAACGCTAGAGTTATACACTTTTGTATATATATTGAGCCGAATACTATCTGCTTTCAAAATAATTCAGTTTAAAAGGATTATAATAACAAATTTATAAAATAAATTTGCATATTCAATAAGAGGTCGTTGGGGCATATCAAAGTTAGACTCAATTACGCCCTAAAATACGAAAATCAAGGTCAAAGTTGGCGCTAAGGCCCACGGGGGCCTGGGGGCCAAAAAAAGGGGCCCATTGGGTTCTATGATAACCCCATGTGTGGATACTCAAATGAAATATACTTTCGAGACGAATCCAACGGTGGTTCCTACGGGTCTCCTGGGCGGAATTAGAGCCATTTTAATTTCCGGGATATACCAAAAAAAATTTGAAAAAATCTTGGAAAAAGTTTGAAAAATTTAATTAGTTTCGTTATCTTGAACACATTATGATCCAAGACGAATGCGGTGGGAGGCACGCCCCCCAAGACGAAGACAATGGCATATTTTTTTTTTAATTGGGGCTCCCGCCCCATATTCTGCACTTCAGCCCAAATGTGAGATATAATTTGATACACAGATAGACATTTCTTAATGTAAAATTAAAAAAATATCAATCCTAAAAATCCAATTCGTTACTACCAAATTCACATTTGATTTGTCACTTCAAAACTATGCGACTCCGAAGCACAGCAATCACTCAGCAACAAATAACCAACCATATTCAAAACAAAAAAAAAAAAACAAGACGTAAAAAACACAAAACTCACAACAGTTAACATTTAATTCAATACCAAACCTAAAAAATGTCTCTCAAACCTTCAATCAATACTGAAATGAAATACCAACCGACCATAGCGACGGAACTGATTGACAACTTTCTCTCGCTCTCAATGCAATAAAAAGTTTCCCGATAGTTTCAGTTTTCTGTTTTTTGAGTTGTGTTCTAGCATGTCCTGCGATTGGACATAGTAAATGACTGCACAAATAAAAAAATGTTAACAAACTACAAATTCTGTTTTTATTTGGCAACAACAAGCCATGGAATGTCATTTAATTACTGTAGATTTTCAATACTTAGAAACGTTCCGAAAAATGCACTAAAAGAAAAAAACACGAAAAGCGATGATATGAAAATAGCGAAACATGAAACAAAAAAAGCATTGAGTATATTGGAGGATATATGGAGGGTAAAATATTATCAAAACTTTCAAAAGTTACTACAACAAAAACGTCACACAGCCGGTCATGTGTTTACACAAACATATGCAACAGAAAAGCAGTCGGGCTATGAGAAAGGTGATAGACTGACACTGACGCAGAAGGAAATATTGTGATTGGGTCCGACAGTGTTATATTAGTTAGAACATACAAGTATCAAGCAAGTACAATGTAACAAGGCAAGATCGGTCAATAAAAATCAGTGCGATTGCGTCATTTAACGGAGCACAACGTGCTTTCTGCGTCTTGGGTACTATCGAAACACAATTTTACGCTCATTACTAAATATGTCATATAAATTATTTTCCACTGATTCAATTGATAAGAAAACATATAAAAAAAAATTTCAGTCGGGTAAGCCGACATATACCCATATACACATAGTAAAAATATACAATTTTCATGTACGGCTTTTTAAAATGCAGAATTTGGGCAAGATCACGTTGGGTACTCCATTTTTGAAGTCGGCGAATGAAACATTTGTATAGAAGGTACCTGAAAGGGCGCGGCATGTAGACCAAATGCAATTCCGTAATTAGTTTTAGGAAAATATTAACCCATGCACATTTATAAAACTATTGATATGTCTTTCGTGTGTACCAACCAGACAGATACAGACGGATATAGATCAAACAACTTAAAAAGTCATCAATCGAATTTGGTTCAAAGAAACCTAGGGTCTAAAATAGGTCTATGTGTTACACCTTTGGGTCGTATCGACAATGAATCAATCACGATCCGGTCGACCAAAAACATCAAGTGATCGCGAAAAGTTAGAGCGTGTAATAGCGTCTGTTCAATGCTTTGTGTAATTAAACTCACATTACAGCACCAACGATTTCGAACGTCAGCTGTGCGGGAAGCTTTTACAGGACTTTTACTGTAAAGTTTCTGCCGGCAACATCGATGAATGTAGATGACTAAGACACCAATCGCTCCCTAGATTTCCAGCAGGATAGTAGCATGATTAAACCATCATACCACGGCCGGCACCATAACCATCAACCAAATGTAAAAACAGCTTTTATATGTCAAGTAGATACAGAAATATCCGGACAATTTTCAGTGGAATCAGCAACAATCTAGTAATGAGTTTCTTCACATTACATCTGTGATCGAATGTAGGGTGCCAATACATCATACATGTTTATAACCCCAACAGAATTTGGATAACAAATGTTGACCAGTTATTAAAATCCAAAAGACACAAAAAATTAAAAAAATTCGGACATAAATAAAAACTGGCCGAAGGCAGTTGAGAAGTACTAGTATTAAACGTAACCAGTCGACAAGTTAGGAAGAAAGACAAATTCAATTGATAAATGATAAAGCAATAACAACAACAACAAAAACAAACAAAACGAAAAAAGACGAACGAATAGGCCGAAAAAGGACAAAGAATAGGCTCAAAGGGATTTGAGTTATAATTATGAGAAAACTTATAACAGAATTATGAGTATATAAGGGATAAAGTATATTTCATATGTATTGTGGTTGTTATTATTATTGTAGATATAATACATGACCACTAAATTTGTAATTAAGACACATCAAAGGGTACTAATCCCTGTGCGGCCAGTACATTTGTATATTGTATGAGAAGAGTGGGGAAAAGCTTATTACAATTGATATCAATCGTATGACAAAAAAAAATTATAAGAATTATAAGAGAGGCAGGAGTAATAATGCCAGAGCATTTGCAATCTGATATTTTAAGCTGTAGCAATTAAAGTAGTTATTAAATATTATGCTATCGGAGTATTTGGTTTGCAGTATAAGCTTTATAAAGAAGTTCATGTATTAAAGTACGAGATGGAGTAACAGTTTTTTTTTTTACCTTTCAAACGATGATAAAAAAAAACTAGTGAAATGAGAAACTAAACACTTATTACGAAAGAATGCAAACACTAAGAAACTATTTATTTTTTATTTTTTATATAATTAAAATAGGGATGTATTTTTGTAAAAACAACATCAAATACTATTTTCATGATCCTTGTAGCGAAACACATGCCAACGACGCACAGTGGCACCGCCCCATACATTTATTGGAAAAAAATAGAAGGAGTGGTAGTACAGCAATGAAATTTTGCAGAAACACTTCTCTGGGCTTAATTTAGAAATTTTGAAAAAATTTTGGAAAACCGCCTACTGCCACACCCACCTCCCATATAACTGCACTTGCCAAAATATTTATTTTTGGACCTAGGGATTTGAAATTCGGGACACTTCTTATTTGAGTTCTCCTTATGAAAAAAATTTAAACATATTGGGGATGCCACGCCTACTTTGATTTTACGCCTATCGTGTTTAGGTGTTTTTCTTCCCTCTCTAGAATCATTTAAAAATTTCATATAAGTTGACAAATTTTAATTTTTATTCAAAAGTCAACATGTGTTGTCTCCATACAAAAGAAGAGAATATCCCCAACAACCCTCCGCGAAAGGTATTAGCCTTCAAATACATCGAAAATATCACACAAATGCATGCATTAAAATCGATGTTACTAAAAGGGACGGTATTTGGCGGTGATTTTTTTATAGTTAGAGGGCTAAGCAAGGCAAAGCACATAAAGTTTTTTTCCATCAAAAAGTGAAAAGTTGATATTTTTTAGTATAATTTTTGATAAATTATAATAATTAGTATACCTTTCCGGGGAATGGGACTTTGCCCAGAGGCTGAAAACTACTGATTGTCACTCACTTGGGAGTGACCAGAAGCGATTCCTTTGTGGCACTGTCCAAGCAGCTAACTACTTCCGGTCCTAGACCAAGTATTCCCTGGGCAATGACTTCAAAGCAACCGCTTAGAAGTTAGCTAGAGTTAGAAGGCGAAACGTTTGAGTAACCTAATCGGCATGCTACCACCGATGCGTCTTAGGAAGTAGGTAACAAAAGTTACTGAAGCTCAACACAGGCTCTCCTAGTGGCCTTGGCAGCCCCAAGAAACTAGGATCGGGAGCGGTGGCCTAATAAGCCACTCTCCTTAAACAAAATTTATTATGAAAACACGAAGAAAAGAAAAAACAAGAACCCCCCCAAATGTTGACGACCCCCGCAAACGATATAAGGACCATGATTTAAGGATATGCACCTGGAATGTCCGAACTCTATACAGAGATGGTGCCTCTATCCAACTGGCGGATGTCCTCGACAAATACAAGGCTGACATCACCGCCATACAGGAAATGAGATGGACGGGACAGGGATGCACACGACGAAAGAACTGTGACATCTTCTACAGCTGCCATGCAGAAAGACACGAATTTGGATGTGGTTTCATAGTCGGCAAGAGACTTCGACACCTGGTCTCGCGGTTTAACCCTGTAAGTGACCGAATAGCCACCATTCGCATCCGGGCGAAATATTTTTACATCACGCTGATTTGTGTACACGCCCCGACGGAAGATAAAGACGATGAGATTAAAGATGCATTTTACGAGCGCCTAGAGGAAACATACGACCGCTGCCCTGGCCACGACATTAAAATTGTTCTAGGAGACTTTAATGCAAAAGTAGGAAGGGAAGATGTTCTTGGTCCATCGATCGGCAAATTCAGCCTGCATACCGACACGTCAGACAACGGGTTTAGGCTGGTTAGCTTCGCAGCGGGAAGGAACATGGTAGTGAGTGGAACCAGATTCCAGCACAAAGATATCCACAAGGCAACTTGGCTATCCCCCGATCAAAACACCAAAAATCAAATTGATCATGTAGTAATCGATGGCAGACATGCATCTAGTGTCATGGACGTGCGTGTGATTCGTGGTGCTAATATTGGCTCGGATCATTACCTGGTTGCAGCCAAGGTGCGCACAAGATTGAGCAGAGCGAAAAACGCACGTAACCAAACACAAAGAAAGCTGGACATCGCGAAGCTGCAAACCCCAGAGATAGCTACTGCCTACTCCAACCAGCTCTCCCAACTTTTACGACACAACGCCTCTACTTCTGACGTTCCCGATACACAGTGGCAGCATATTGCGCATTCCATGGCAACCGCCGCAACAACCGTGCTAGGATATGAAAAGCGGAGCTCAGACGAATCCTGGTACGATGAAGAATGTCGCATAGCGTCTGAGGAACTGGATGCTGCTTATAGGGCAACGCTACAGCCAATTGCAACCCGTGCTGTTAGGGAACGGCATAAGGAGAAAGCAAAACGGGCGAGACAGCTATTTAGGCGAAAAAAACGTCAGATGAGGGAACGGGAGAACGAGGATATAGAGCGATACAGGGATAGAGGTGAGGCCCGAAAATTTTACCAGAAAATAAGAACAAATGGATACGGTAATGGCCTCCCCACCTGTAAGGACAGTGATGGAAATCTGGTCACGGATACGCAGAGTGTGCTGCACATATGGAGAGAACACTTCCAGCAACTGCGGTCTGCCCGCAGAGCTCTTCAAGTCCGGTGGCGAGGAGCTGATAACGAGCATGCACCAGCTCCTGCGCACGGTTTGGCTTAAAGAGTGCATGCCCGACGATTGGAATGTAAGCGTATTATGTCCTGTGCTGAAAAAAGGTGATCCAAGTGTGTGCTCCAACTACCGCGGGATCAGCCTTCTACCCATCGCATATAAGGTCCTGTCGAGTGTGCTATGTGAAAGACTAAAGCCAGTGTTATCCAACCTGATCGGGCCTTATCAGTGTGGCTTTAGACCCGGAAAATCAACAACTGACCAGATTTTCACACTTCGGCAAATCCTGGAAAAGACCCAAGAGAAACAGATCGATACGTACCATCTTTTTGTCGACTATAAAGCTGCCTTCGACAGCCCGATACGGCAGAAATTACTCGATGCCATGGCTGAGTTTGGTATTCCAGCGAAGCTGATACGTCTTTGCGGAATGACGCTGACTGACACGAAGTCTTCAGTGAAGATTGGCAAGGACCTTACGGAGCCATTCTATACCAGACGAGGCCTAAAACAAGGCGACGGCCTATCGTGCGATCTGTTCAACATTGTGATGGAGATGATAATGAGAAAAGCTGCAGTAAACACGAGTGGCACTATATTCAACAAAAGCCACATGCTACTCGCGTACGCTGATGACGTAGACATCATCGGTCGAAAACTGCGGGATGTGACTGTAGCCTTCTCAGGTATACAGAAGGAATCAGCGAAAGTGGGCCTAACGGTGAACGAGGACAAAACGAAGTTATTAGTTTCAACGAACAAAGAATCTACTCGTTTGGGAAACTGCGTGAACGTTGACAACTATAATTTCGAGGTGGTAGATAACTTTGTCTACCTAGGATCCGCCATCAATAAAGCAAATAATGTCAGCCTAGAAATCCGGAGAAGAATCCTGCTTGCAAATAAATGCTACTACGGACTAAGCAAGCGATTCAATGACAGAGCCCTCTCTCGACGAACAAAACTCCAGCTATACCAGATACTGGTTCTACCTGTCCTAATGTATGGCTCAGAATCCTGGGTTATGACACAAGCGGATGAATCGGTTCTGGCGGTATTCGAGAGAAAAATACTCCGTAAAATATATGGGCCCATCATCGTTAACGGAGAGTATCGGCGTCGTATGAATCATGAGCTGTACGAGCTGTACACTGACATTGACGTGGTCAAACGCATTAAGGTGCAACGGTTGCGTTGGCTAGGTCATGTTGTACGCATGAACGAAAATGCTCCAGCTCGAAAAGTCTTCGACAATGAACTCGATGGACGGCGCAGAAGAGGGCGACCAAAACTCCGTTGGAAAGACCAGGTTACTGAGAACCTTACAGAACTCGGTGTGACTAACTGGAGAAGAAGCGCAGAAGATCGAGGCGCTTATAATATTTTTCTACGTGCGGTATATAATCCACTGGGATTGCATAGAAGTACCAGCTAAGTAAGTAAGTAAGTAGTATACCTTTCCAATTTCAGTAAATTTTTTTTCTTATAAAAGAGTAAGTGCTGTATTTTCACTGAAAAATAAAACAAACGCCATAGCTATAAACGTACACACACAAAAAGTACTTTATTTGGACAATAATTTTAATCTAATTTCATTGAATAAATTTCCGTTGACTTCTGTTAGTTTTTTCAACTACAAAATTGCACTTTTCATAAAAAACCATGTTGAATTTTTCTTATCCAAATATTTCTTTACAAAACCCAATCATTAAAATATTGAAATTGGAAAGTTGAAAAACCCTATTTTTTCCACCGAAATGCCACTGTGCGACGTCTTGATAGGTGTTTCGTTAAATGTTATGTATTTTCTGGAAAAAATACCATAAGAGACGCTTAAATTCATTGAATGTTTGATATGCATTATTTTTATTAATATTGATTTCACTAATTGAAAATTTAATTTGTGTTTATTTTGATTAAATTCCCCTGTGATTTTCTAAATATTCTCTATGTTAATTGCTGAATAATTCTTGCCATACCTCTCTGCCATTTTCCTTCAAAGCCAAAAGACAACCACAAACACTGCAGGAAACTGTAACTTAATTTTCCTTTTGGTATTCATTCAGCATGAGAAACAAAGCAGAGTTTAGCAGGCGAAAGGGGGTGTCTAACACCACATGTGGTAAAACAATTACTTTTACATATATGGTTAAAGTTGAATCGAATTTGATGACTGCGAGTTTTAGATTGATTTAAGGGTGATCCCATGCTTTCACCTCGCTATTGTTGGGCTAGCAATTGGATATCTTTGACAAATTTCTTCTGAAGCGCTGCCTAAAATAAAGTGTTGGATGACAGAAATGGAAGTTCCGTCATAACATTGTATAAAGATAACAACAGAAACAGGTGAGAGACACACGTAGAGGTAACATGTTGGGCATGAAGTTGAAATTTTTCGTAATGTATGGTTGTTAGATTTTATGGCAATGAGATGTTTTACAGCCAAAGAGATGAATTAAACGAAATCATAATAAATAATTATATTCTCGCAGCAGTTTCCTTAATCGAAATGAGTTGGTCGGCGCCAGAACCGTATTCAACAACTGTTTACCAATTTTTTTTTATTTAAATTATTTTGCATTCGATGAATTTATGTTGAGATAGAAAGCGTCAGAAATCAACACCAGTTACTACAAGTTAACAACTAAGGGGTGGTTAAATTATAAGGGCCGATGTTGAATATGAACCACACCTAAACGTGAAGTTAATTTTTGCATTTCATTTGATATTACTCAATGTCAGATTAACTCAATTTGAACCATGGAAAGATACACAATCGAGCAACGCGTTAAAGTTATTCAGGCCTATTATGAAATTGTTTCGATCAATTTAATCGTCCAAATGTGCGTACAATCGGAAAATCGTGCAAAAATTTTAACAAACCGGATCTATAAGAGATGTGAAAACACCAGTGCTTGCGCGTACAGCTCATACTGCAGAAAATATTGCTGCTGTTCGCGATAGTGTGGCTGAAGAGCCGTCCACCTCAACTCGTCGTCGTGCCCGACAATTGCACCTCTCACGCTCGTCGTTGATGAACATTATGTATTAAGACTGCATTTACACGCTTACAAGGTGCTAATGACCCAAGAACTAAAGCCATTTGGACGAATGATAATCTAAGAGTGATTGTCGAGAAACCAATGCACCCATAAAGAGTCACTGTTTGGTGCGGTTTATGGGCTGTAGGCATCAACGGGCCGTATTTTTTTCCAAAACGAGGCAGGTCGGGCAGTTACTGTGAATGGTGTTCGATATCGTGAGATGATAACGAAATTTTTATGGCCCGAATTGAAAGATATGGATGCGGACGATATGTGGTTTCAACAGGATGGTGACAAATTCAATAGCCGTGCTATATCACGTGGTGGCGATGTCAATTGGCCGCCAAGATCATGTGATTTGACATCGTTGGACTTCTTTCTTTGGGGTTAATTGAAAGACTTTTTTTTTGGCTAATTGATGGTTACATGATAATCTTTATATTTAATACATATTTGCTTATCTTAATGGGGTTGAGTTTGTTTAAAAAAGTGCAGTTTTTACCTATGGAAAAGTGTAAAATCTGAAATTTGCAAAATCTGATGTCGCCCGCATAGTTGGTTCAAGTTTTTATAAACATTGCCATTAGGGCTCTAAAAAAATTAACCTGGAAATGTGGATGGCCGTATATGTAGAAAGGTAACAACTCGTGGCTGCATATAAACAAATGGAGTTTAAAATGTATTTATTTTAAGAAAAATTAGCTTTATGTTCGATTTCTAAAAGTATATTGGTACCAACTATTCAGCTTGCTTCATGCGGAATACTTCCTTAAACCTGTACAGTAAATTTGTAACGGCAAAACTACAAAATCGCTCTTAAGTTGAAGACTATTCGAGCATATTGCAATGATATGTGAGTTTATCGACGGATAAAGAAAAACAAACAACTCTCTTATACACTCATAAACTCCCACCTTCATAACGTACATCAAAAACAGAGAAGAGACTTTAAGAAACTTTATCTCAAAAGGCCTAAAATTAAATGTTATTTTATCGCTTAAAATATGTCCTTAATTTATACTAGCACAAGACGGAGTTCTTAATTTTAAGACACACACACATTTTAACAGAACACGTTTAAGTCATTTCCATTCATTTCTGAATGGAACTTTTAATATTCATTACTTAACTTTGCACTAAACACAGTCGTTAGTGAAGTGAAATGGAAATCAGTTATGTCTAAACTTTTAAGGTGTTCGTCTTCGGTTTGAAAATCTTGTTTCCTACACGTTTTTCTCGTCGTATTTGTTTGTGGTAGTAAGGACGAGTTGTTTCTTATGCGGTCATTCTTTCTCGCTCTCTATCTTAAAGACGTTCGTTAAGGTGAGACAGTCGTTCAAGCGGCTTTTGCACTTTGTGGTTTGCGGTGATCCCAACGTACATTTGCTTTGTTTGTTTACTACGTGTTCTTTAAGTGCTGTCGTTTCTTTCTAGTATTATTTTATACTATTGTTCATAAGTTTTTTGTTGTTTTGGTGTTGGCTGTAGCTTTAAGACGTATCCACTCTGTGAATGTTACGTGATTTTTCTTCGCATTGTGGCATGGATAAGGATTTTTTTAGCTTTTAATAAATTTTTAGATGATTTTTTTCTTTTGATATTCATAGTTGACCGCTTACTCTGCTTACTATTACTTTGCAGAAAAATAGTTGAGGCTGATGTCACTGTTTAAGGGAAATGGTCAAAAATATGCAAATTTTCTAAACGTCAAACGATATTCTTTTGTACATCCATTGTTGAACAATCAGCTTACGGTGTTAGTCGCCTACTTGTTATCTCTTTTGGAAAATAATTACAAAAAGCAACTTTCTTAACCCCCCTCGCTTAAGAGAATGACTTTCTAAGTAATAATAAGGCTTGGTGGAGATGACTTATGAATTATGGAAAAAGACGTGCCCCCACCGCATTCGTCTCGCGATGCAGAGAGAGAGAGAGATAGAGAGTAGCGAGACTAAGTGCACAACGAGCCGAAATACGGGGGCGCATTCATCTCGCGCTGCAATGCACTCTCTAGTTCACCACTTTGTTTATTGACTTATGAACTGGGAACAACAATACGAAATATTATGACCTATTTTCCAAGTTAAGGGATCTAATTGCATATCTTCAAATAAGGACTAAGAAATTAGGCACCAATAAAATATTCAGTTTAAGTTTGGGGTATATTTTCCAGGGGTCTATTTTCATAATGCAATTTCCTAGCGCCATATAAACAAGCAGACACAATCCTCATGAGACTCTTTTAACTTCATTATATCCTAAAAAAATCACCGTTTGTTGAGGTATATATGCCAATGACGCCATTGGCCATTTTGTTTTTAAATCCGAAACCTGTACTAACTTTGCCGCGAATTTCGAATCCTACAGACAAATGATTCGTGATTTCTCATATCATTGCAAAGCATTTGAAAGAGAAATTGTTCCAAAAAATGGCGCAACATGCCAGTCAGCGCGTTAAACGTTTAGCAACAAATTTTAAATCTAAATAGTTCAGCCTTTTGTAAAAATTCACGCTGAATTAAAATCAGCTTAGAAATATGAGGAAAGTAGAATGGTTTTTGAGATATTGATAAATTTTAATTTTTCATATTTTATCTGGATTTAGTTCACCGATTTTTGTAATCTGTGACGAAAATACGTTAAGCCAAACTGTGCATGAAAGACGTTGAATTTTCGTTGTCAGCTTATAGCCACCTTACTTGAAGAGCTCTGAGGTCTACTTGAAGAGGTCTTCTATAATAATCAAAATGCTTACGAGCTCTTATAGCAGATTATTACTAAACGAATATTAAATTCAAGGGACATTTCTTAGGATCTGAAAGAAACATAAATATATTTCATTCAAGAAGAGAAGCGACAGTAATGCTAGTTGTTACTTAATCTCTCTCTCTGTTTGAGCTGACCAAATCAGAAATATAACACATTTTTTTTGCGTAATTGGGAAAAATTAAAAACAAGCGGCCGAGCTGGGATTATATTTCGCTTTTGATATGTGGACAAGTTCGCCAACCATTAAGAAAAAATTGGCCAATGTTCATTACATAATAATGGTGAGATGATAAACGATTAACATCATATTTTAATGGAGATTAGTCAATTTGTTAAAAATTGAATTTATTTAGAAGGTTGATTCAAATAAATTTGATACGTTAGTGTATCAAATGATACATCAAATTCGGGTAACGATCAGAAAAGTGTTTTTATTGTTTGGTTTTTTTTTTTTTTGGTCAAATTCAGTGCGTCACGCACTAGGATGACGCGTTTCGAACTCCATGACGAGTTCATCTTCAGACCCCTTTGTGACGAACTGATGCACAATGGTACATCATCAGCTGTATATATATCTACAATTATATCAAATATGTACATGCGAAGTAGATATCAGCCGAAAATGTCCAGCGCCAATTATAGTTTGAATTTGACCGTTAATATTCAAACATGAGAATGAAGGAAATTCTTTCCCTACGATTCCCTTTTTACCTCAAAGCCCACGCTTCTCTACAAGGTTTTGTTGGTAAACTAAATTATATTTAAGTATTATGTTTTGAAGCTCTTTATAAAGCAAACGCTATATCGCCTTATAGGGTATTCTAAAATAACTCATTGCATTTCAAATATTGCGCAAACAAAAACTATAAGAAAATACTTAGTTACACCACATGTCCGGTAATACTGATGTGTGGTTATCATAAAACTAATAATCTAATTTTGCTTGATTATATTGATTTAACGTATAAATATCTTTTCACTTTGGAGTTACTATAATTTCCTGCGATCAACACAAACAGACATACACACAGGCGTACATCAAAAACATGAACTTGTTGTATAATTCAATATTTTTGGACATTCACTAGCCACCCTTAGCCATAAAAATTATAGAGCCGGCAACCGCATAATAATTGCCATTTAACCACCAATTTATTTACATTTTATTGGTTGCAAAGTTAAATATTATGTATTCATATCTGTGGACTTTTGACAAAACAACTTCTCTCGAAATATGAAATTTTTGCAAGATTTCTATATTAAATATAAATTTTTAAGACGGTTCTTTTGGTGTAATCCTTGCATTTCAACGCCATTTGGTTAAAAATCTACAGTTCCTGGCAAATCAACTTCTTTCATTATATTTGGAAAAAATATTTGATAAAATATCTTATCTGAAAGAGTTTAAAAATTTTCTAAACTGCAAAAAATAAAATTGTTATATCCTTTTGACAAAACATCTTAATTGTAGTTAATATTTTTATGCATACATACATTTTGTTTTAACAAAACAACTTCTCTCCAAAGAAGTTGTTTTATCAAAACTGAAATTTAGAAAATATGTAACTTGCTTGAGACAAGATAAATTTTTAAATGGTTTATAGAGAACATAAATTTTGACTAAACGACTTGTGTGAAAAGAAGGTATTATGTGAAAACAAAAAGTGATAAAAAGGAAAATATTGTTTGCAAAGAAGTGTTTTTGTGGGCTTGAAAATAAACATTTTGATCAAAAGAAGTTGTTTTGGAGTTCATGCGAGGTATACATTTGGCAGCCAACACCACGTTTAAGAAACAGAACTTATACCACACGATAGACGTGGAAAACATGATCCACCCCACAAACTGTCGATCGATAAATATAATGAAGTTATAGATCATAAAAACAGCATTCCAAAGTACGAAAGTCACTACAGTCGTCGACATACAAATCAATTATATTTTGAAGGTGGTCTTAACTCGGCAACATTATACCGGTTATATACTGAAAAATACTCTTATTGAGTATCGGAATCAAAATATAGAGATATATTTACTACCCTAGATATTAAGTTCAAGAAAACTCAGCTAGATCTGTGTAATACATGCTAACTCTTTAAATCAAAAATAAGAAACTCTGTCGACGAAGATGAACAAAAATCGATAAAGTTACAACAAAAAAAAACATCATGACGATGCATATTTTTCGTATCAAAGCAAGAAAAAAGATAAGGAACTCGCAATAAATAGCGAAAATATAAAAATGTTCACATTTGACTTACCCCAATGTCTTCCAGCTCCTTATTTACGTGCAGCTTTGTTTTTTTTTACAAGAGACCATTGTGGACTTTGAACTTAACCGTGCATGATAGAGCAACGAAAAAAGCCGTGTGTTATATATGGAACGAAACCATTGCTAAGCGGGGTGCAAACGATATTGGGTCTTGCATATTTAAATGTCTGCTGGATTTACCAAATTCAGTTCGTTATATTGCTTTATATAGTGATTCCTGTCCTGGTCAGAACCGCAACTCATATCTTTGAGCAATGTTTGAGAAAGATTTGGAAGATCACGCAAGTATTTAACTTGTAGATCATAAATTTCTTGTCGTGTATCATACGTATCTTAAATGTGATTCTGTACATGCGCTAATAGAAAAGAAAAAATTCTTCGGATCTATTATACATTCACACGATTGGGCAAACTTAATATCGGCGACCAATAAAAATTATATTGTTCATGAATTAAGACAAGAGGATTTCTTCGATTTTCGTGCACTACTAAAGGACAATTACACATGGAGGTCACATAGCACTTCAGGTATAATTTTAAATACCTACATTCTTTTCAACACAATATTATTTTTTTAATCTTCTGATTTTTAGGTGAGAAGTTTGAGTGGAAAAACGTTCGATGGCTGAGATACGAAAAAAGCAAGCCAGGAGTTTTGCAGTACAAATTTTCATTACACCCAGAAGACTCATTTCAGATACTAGATATAAACTCGCGTCGCCGTAAAGAACCATCTCCCCAATTGGCCTATGCCTATGCCTGTATCACAAATTAAAATGAAAGATTTATTAGATATGCTGCCATTAATTGGTACAAATTACCACAACTTTTATCACAATATTAAGGCAGAAGGTGATATCCCCATTGAAGTTCACCCAGACTTTGACGAAGATGATGATATTCAATAATATAATTATGCCCGTAAAATGTGCAGAGTAACAGTTTTTATTTCCTTGCTTTTGAATACTTTTTTGTTAAACTTAAAATTTGTTTTCCCTACAGAAAGATAATTTTGTACCAATATTGTCTAATTAAATTCAAGTATTTATGTTATATTAAAAATAATAATATTTTTTAAAATAACCTAATTCGACTTTTTTTATTAGTTCCATTTTGACAAAACAACTAGCCTTGAGATAAGCGCAAAAAATTTATCACGTTTTTGTTTAAAACCATTTTCATACAACAACTTGTGTAATGTAAGTTAATTTTTTTGTTTCAAAACAATTTCGACAAAACATCCTATCTTTTTATTCTTAATTTTTTTGTGAATCTGTTGGCATTGGTATAGAATTATTGATATCTTCACTTCAATTTAGTATTTAAATTTAATACTACACTTTCACCTTTTCAACAAATATTTCAAAATCAAAGTTGCTATATATTTTAACAGTTTTTTGTTCTCCTGTAAAAATTCAGTTTTTGAAAGAGGTTGTTTTGTCAAAAGTCCACAGATATGCAATATACTATATACATTTGTAAATACTAACACAATCTGGTTATAAATATATTATCCGCAGCAGCAAAGAAGAACTACGATATATATGTATTGTTATTCGCTTTGCAGAGACATGAAAAATATGACAAAAATTCTAACGAAACAGTACTATCACTATTAACTTTATTTTAAGGGGTGAGGGTGCTAGTACATTCAAATGCGATACGAGATAGACCGCAAAACAGCCAAAACCGCAAAAAAGGACTTTGGATTTTTTTTCAGTTTATTACATTTTTATACAAGTTCATTTGTGGCTGTCGGGTATTGTATTGGCAGAGTCTTCAACTTTTGCCCAAATTTCATTTGGCGGAAATAAATAGCATTCTTGCGCGTTTGTCGAACATGTTTCGACAACCAAAATGACAGCCAAGAAAATGGCTTAATTTCAATGGTAGGAAAAAAATGTGAGTAGGAGGGTGCCCTGGTAATAGATATAAGATGTGGGAGGAATTTGTAATAATCGTAGGCAAGATATAAGTGACTGGGATGTAGAAGAGGGTAAACCTAAGTATTTGTAGAAGATACATGGAACGTATGTTGTATTAACATATGTTACTCATACGTATTGTGTTCTTACAGTACTTTGTACCATTCGCAGGCTAAATAATGGAAAGTAATTGTTTGATAGAGTTTGAGTTTCAATAGGAAAACAATTTTATAGCATTAGACAAAATATATAGAATTAAGTAGGACATAATCGTTACAACTGTCGCTGCAGAGTAAGACTACTGATAAAGTTCCACACTCAGTATATTCTAGCACATAATTTGTCCTACTATTTTTTTAGTGCATATTGTTAGACGGCGTAGCTAAAAAGATAACTTTAACTATCAGTATTAAATTGTTCCTTTTCTTTATACGCCATCCCTCGTCCGATACCATTATACAAATTCCGTTCAAAGACAACTCAATGCAATCACGTCTTTTCAACCATTTTCTTTTCGATATAATAAAATTTAAATGGCAGCGGTAATTGTATGATAAATTGTCCTCGTTTTCAATGCTAGTACATCTTTCATTTGGGAACACAGTTTACGCTAAAAAAAAAAACAGAAATATTACTAACGAATTTAAACTCATTTTATTTTTTCGCACTTTACTTATTTAGTACATTTGTACTTAGACGATCAAATTCTGTGATAACCGTTACAAACCTGTTTGGTCTACGAAAATTTTGTGATGTTGGTTCTTGTATTTTTATGCCGACCTTTCCAATAGATTCCATGCAGTTGCTAATACAATCCGTGGCATACTGCGGTGGTGGCTGATTTTGGTGCCCAGTTGTTATCAAGATGATTATTAATAATGCCATAGAGGCAAGACCATCATTACTAGCATCATAAATTTTAGGTATTTTTCCATTATCCTATGTAGTATGGATGGTGTTGAAGACTGCAGCAAAAACAAGGAAAGAGTGGGTTATTTGTTAGCTATAGTTTTTGGTCTTTTAAATAGCCAAACGGTGGTTAGTTGGAGTTTGCTGCTTGTTCCGAGGACAAGACTAAAGGGAGTTTTATTGAATACATTGGGTGAATATTGAAAGGATTTATGGCAAATAGATTGTTATGGAGAGTTAATGGATATCAACAGTTTTCTTGGTGGTTACTTTTTTATTTAGGTATGGTAATTCGAAGTATTGTTAAAGAACGTACTAAAAAAGATAAATTTATCTACTTGATATTAAATACTTTCAAAGGTGCAGTTTATAAAGGGGAGTTCGTGGTTTATTAAATATTATTAGTTATTTATCAGGAAATTACATAGTGCAACAGCCAATCTGGGGGTGAGAAATTCCAATTCAGGGTGAAGGTTCTAGGTCAGTATAATAAACCCGCCAAAGGAGTTTGCCTTCTCAAGCCAAACTTTTTGTATGCCCTTTTTTGCCATATATATTGACGTTTTTGCTTTGTTTTTAGCTATAACTCAAAAACCGCTAACAATTTCTCATATCATTCTTCGGCAGAATATGAGGAAAACAACTGAACACAACAAAAAGGCGGATAGCAGATGATTACCAAATCACCACAAACTTTTTTCTCCATTTTTCCATAGGTGGACAAATGGACAACGCAGCTTAACTCTGTTAGCAATTTAATCGACTGTGTGATAATTTGATGTTAATTTTTTTTTAAATTCCATAATTTTTAAACCAGTTTCACAAAAACTATGACAATTTGTTGCTTTTGGGTCATATCTTTAATGGTTTTGGTTTTTTCTGTTGTATTTGAATTTTTTTTCTAGGACATTTAAGGGGTCAAAGTCTATATATTATCATTGTTTTCCATAGGTCTTTCTTTTGCGATTACTGTGCTGTCGTTGTGTGTGTGTATTGCGTTTTTTTTTCAGTTTTTGTCAGTTTAATTTAAATTTATTTGGTCAATTTAATTTTGTTTTCCCGCTTGTTCACCGAAATTTGGTATAAATAAAAGATAAATTATGTGTGTTTGTTGTTTTTGCTCTTAACTTGTAGTTTCACCGTTCTTGTAGTTCACTGTTGATATTTGCAACGTGGTTAAAAGTTTATCATTTCGCTGGTTGGCAAAGAGAAAAAGGGTAAGTAAACGGAGTGGTTATGTTTTGTCTGCGGCAGCCAATCTTGATGTATTAATATTGGCATTGTGTCTGTGTGTGTGTAGGCCAGTCTATCCGCATATGTATGTCTGATTGCTTAACACTTTATGCTGTGATACCAGAACGCACAGTGATTGGAAAAGAAATAATTTTCATATAAAAATGGTAAAGTTAATTTTATTGCAATTTCCGAGCGACAATAATATTTTAATATTTTCTAATTTATGGACAGACCGACTTCATGTCACTTTTCTACTTCGCTTACATCTCCTATTGTTGCCACTTGTTGGTAATTTTTCGGCTTTACTTGTCCTTTTATAGGTACAAATATTTAAATTCTTAGCTCGATTAACATGCATTCATTTATGTCTATCGCCATGTAAGCTCCTCTTCATTTTTTGTAGGTTTCATTTAATGCGGTCGAAATTTGTCTATGTGTATTAATTTCTAGCTTTCGTTTTTGTTACGATTTGTAAATGAATATTAATCTGACTGTCTGCGTGTCTATGTCGTTGTGTCTGCGTATATCCTGCATAAATCTGTGAATGTCCGTTGTCGTACATATAGCAATAACAAAACAGAAAAATCGGGCCGGCAGTTTTTCTGTTTTGTTATTGTCATGCCTCTATGTGTGAATATATGTGTTCCAGTGTATTTGTGCATCTGTATATCCATGCTGTCTCGCTGTGTTAGTACGACATCGTCCGTAAAAAGCAAGAGTTAAATGTAGTAACTTTGTTATTGGCTTAACCATGATAGTTTCTGTTGCTTCATGTTTCTTTCTTTTGTGATTCTATTGGAAAGTCTGTAAAATTTTAATGGGATTTTATGTGACAAAGTAATTCTGCTTGTGGCTGTGACAGATAATAAATTTGTTGAAAGTAATTCGACTGAGATTGGAATACAAAAAACCGAAAAGCAATGAAATTGTTGACAAAAAATGAAACAACTTTTAAACTTTTGTATGATTTTAAATTTTTTTACATAAACTTTGTGTGGTCGTTTTGCATGAAAATGCCTAATATAATATTAAAATTTACGAAATGCTAAATTGTTATAGAGAGTTTTTCCTTTTGTTAATATGTTGCTATATATACACAAGTATTGCCTTGAGGGCAATGGCAATATGCTGGCCACAAGTAAAGCCCTATACAGAGGTCTAACAAGAGGTAGTTAGAAAATTTTTTGTAATAGAAAATTAATGAATTATTTTTTTGTATATAGTTGATTCAAGAAAACCCATTTTTGCAGAAAACCCACACCACGTTGCTTTCGATACTTTTCGAGAATTCAAATAACGACATCGATAAAAATCACACAGTTTCTGAACGCATCTAATGCTCGACGGTAAACCTTATCATAGTAAAAAACTAATTAAAATTTAAAAATTAACCATTTGTAGTGTTTTCAATTTTTATAAACTGCAGCTTGGTTTGCTCTAGAAAGTACAAATTTCTTGCTCAATTTATGGAATTGTTACGATTAGTATTTTTTATATATTTTTTTAATTTTTTCCAATTTCAATTCCTTTACCATCAAAACTATTCCAATAATTTTCAAATATTGTATATACGAGAAAGGGAACTCATCTATAATTTGAGACCACGCGTGTTCAAATCGTAACGACGTTAACATCTCATCTCATTAAAAATTAAAGTTTTTTCTCGAAAAATCTTTTCTTAAAAGCTAATCAAAGACACAAATTTTTAAAATCCATTTTCGTTGGGGCATCCTGACCTAAGTCTATAGAAAAAAAATATTTAAAACTCTGGAGCGGACAAAAAATTTGCAAATTTATGATATAAGACTCATCACTGAAGATGATTTGACAGGCATAGACCGAGCTGCTGAGAACGGTGTCGGAACGATAAATTTGAGACCTTTGTCATACTTACGCCTACAGGGGCGATTGGTTTTTCTACACGCACGGTACGGACTAGATTTGAAGGAATATTAACTAGAAGAGTAAATATGGTCATCAATCGATCCATAGTATTGCGTATCAGCTGCTCAGATGAAAGATTAAAACAGACGTTGAATTTTGAAAATAAAACTTTATGCTCGGTCTTTTCTGATGGATGGAATAAGGAACATGACAAAATGATTGCAGTGTTTTTCACACAGAGGTAATGGCCATTGAGAATGCCGCGGAAGCTTTTGTGGGATGTGAAATCGATACTAACAGACGGATTACCATCTGTGTGTGTAAACAGGCTGCAATAAAAGCGATCAAGTCTACATAATGTAAAGCAAACATTGTTTGGAACTATAAGGATAAGTTGGATGGACTCATCCTTTGGTTGTCAGCCTCCATTGTGTTCCAGGACATTGCGAGATCCCTGGTAATGAATCAGCAGACTTATTGACCAGAGGACGCTGCAATTAGCCTGATCAGACTCTATAAAAGATCATCACCCGACTATTTGTTACCTTTTTGTCTTAGTGGAGGCCTGGATGTGGAAAACCGCCTGCAGACGTTGGACCTCCAGAACCGACAGTATAACTGCAATGTCTCTGTAGCCTGAATATAGCAGACCTCGATCAAAGGACAAGGTTGGCCTGTGCAGGACTGAGCGGAGACTGAAATGTAGAATTCAAACTAGCCTTTGGAATTTCAGACACCTGACAGGCAAATGGGATAGATCCATACCGGACAACTTGCAGAGTGTTTCTCTTCTCAGTTGGTGTAGTCAATTAATGGGTTTCATGCAGTGCCTTTCATGGTTTACTGGGCCCGTTCCCCTCTTTTTTCTTTCCCTCCCCGTTCTCCTTCTTTAACAAACAATATCAATGGATCAGCAGATCCTTTTATTCCCGGGACAGCCATTTCGATTCAATGCAATTTCTGTTCGGGGTTTTATGCTGTTTCTATGAAAGGAAAATTGAAAGGCCAGAAAAATAGAGAAACGCTTTAAAATGAACAACAAATTTAATTCGCTTCATAGATGGTAGATTCGAAGTATCAATACGTCACCAAAACATGGGTCCAAAATTTCATAAATCTTCTTATTTATAAATAGGCTTATATTTCAAAATTTTTACTTGAGCATCAATCATCTTCTATTTAATTCAGTGGTAAGAATAACCGAATGGTCGTATGCGTGTGTGTACTTGTGTCTGTTTCTGTGTTAAATGCGATACAACATTTGTTTTATAAAACTGAAGAAAAGACTGACGGTATCGAATCGAACAAAAATTTTGAGTACGTGTGAATTGTCGATCGTGTGTGAAAAAAAAAATGATTATTGCCAACTTCGGGAGACTATGGGATTCCTATCACTGGTTTATTCATCTGTACAAGCATTTGTCACTCCTCTTAAGCGACTAAACTGATATTAGTGAATTTTGTTATGGATATTTGAGTGGCTCCCAGGGTGATTTATATTCACACTGCGATTCGGTAGTGTTATCATTGTATTTTTATGTCCTAGGCGAAATTTTTGAAAAGTATTTGTAGGCCACATAGTAACGAAATGTGATAAACAGACACAACAGATAGTCCTGATGTCCTCCTAAAAAATATGACCAAACATGATGATATTGTTTGTGTATACTTGAGAATACTCTGGGATGGTTAAGATTCACAATAGCATCAAGTAGGTGATGTGGTGACGATTTTATCCGTAGCAACCGAATAAGAAGATGATAGAGATATCCACATAAAACTTGGCAAATATGTTTATATAAGGACATAGAAATTGAAAATTCGAAATAAAATAATTGCAAATTTCTGTATTAAATACGATTCCCATTATTTTACAATTACAGTCAACTGCAACTGTCTAAGTCTATTAAACTGTTTCTTTTGCATTAAGTTTAAGACTAATTGCTTTACGTCCAACATCAACAAGAACCCAAAATCTTTGACTTCATTCAAACTCCTTGATTTATCTGTCAACTAAATACTTCAACAACTCTGCTTTACAACATTAAAGGATTAAATGTACGTGATAGCAATGCCATAGATTAATACCGCACATTAACACAAAACTAACACTAACCACTCTCTGCCTTACTATTTAGTACGGTCTATGCCTCCACATCTCTCTTTCTCTCTTTCTTACGTGCACAAAAAGACATGGCAACCGCAGTTACCATTTGACAACACACATAAACATAAAATATGTACAACGCAAATGACAGTCGTTTGTGGTTGTTGTTAGTTTTCGTGGCAATAAAGGACTATAACAAAATTTACGCAAAAACTTTGCACAATTTTTACGTAAAAATATTTAATGTACAAGTTTAGCGGAATATTCATTTACAAAAAAAAATTGCATATAACATTAAATACTTTCAGCGCACACGCACTTACAAAGACGTTATTAGTGAAACTATCACAGCACACGCATGCACAACAACACTTACATATACTCGCATTGGGTAGAAAAACATATAAAGAAAATTTATTTGAAAATTTTCTTCGGTGTGCGAAAACAAATATATTTAAAGTTTTGTTTATACATTTGTTGTTACATTGTTAGTAGTACACATCTTTTGCTCATGAGTCATCTTTACAATTCTCGTTCCTTTTTTGTTTTCATTCTTTATTTCAGTTCAGTTTTTATGCGAAGAAATTTTATTTGTTTTCTATACAATTGAACGCAATGGGAAAAAATATTTCGTTTGATTTTGCCTTAAAATATTCCATGAGCGTAGAAAAAATCTAACTGAAGTTTGGTAAGCAAAAGTGGAGTGGGTATGCAAGAAGTTTTTGTAAACAACAACAACAGTTACAGAAGCTTAATAGTTTCACACATTTAAATGTATTGCTGTGAGAACATGTGTGTTTAGTCAAACTCTCAGCTAGCATTTTCAATCGTGCACGGCTCTTTCACTGTCGGAGTCGACGATTAAAGTAATCGTGCGCGATGTCGTATTTCAATCGCGCTCGTTCAGAGCAACTGAATTAACTGAGTCAATACGGCGACTCTTACTTTCCAATCGTCGACGATTAGATAAGAAGTTCGGAGAGACATAACGACCCAAGAGTAGGTAGAACAAAATTAAATTCTCCTTGCAAAACACGAGATCGGTGGAGTGTGCGGGAAGAAGTAAGACAGCAATAACAAAACTACATGTAAGACTGTGACACAAAGTAAACACAAAAACAAATCGTGAGCACAAAGTCTTTAAGGCAGAGAAAAATATAATTCTGCTCCGACAATCGTAGGGACGATTGGAAATCCAGTCGCGAAACAATCGTGATCGTAAAACAAACGTCCAATTGCTAGCTGGGCTAAAACGTACACACATGCACATGTGCCCAGACAATCGCATTAAATAAAGTTGCAACGGAACTCCCACTAGTACTAGGCGAAGGTGAAATGTAAACATTGCACATAAATGCACAGTGGGTGGATAGTTGAGTTTAATATATGGTACTAAGGCGAGAATTATATGTTTTTGCATTGAATGGTAGTGATAAAATAATTTGGAAAGACATTATTGGATAGAGGACTCATACAGCGGATAAGGTATAGGATAAGACAACAT
The DNA here is from genome assembly GCA_964034835.1 of Muscina levida. Lineage (NCBI taxonomy): Eukaryota > Metazoa > Arthropoda > Insecta > Diptera > Muscidae > Muscina > Muscina levida. The sequence continues at coordinate 24,632,497 of OZ035881.1, forward strand.
TTATCGATTAACTACGCAGAAGTATTTGCATGCACGGTGTACCCAGCAGAATTCCCATTGATATGAGTTCTTTTAGTGTAACAACTACTTCAACTAACTACCCACTGTACCTCAAAACCAAACAACAACAAATTACTATTCTATGCTGCAGTTGCCTTTTAGTTATTACTCTGCTTTCGTTTCATTTTACCTTTATTTCATATCCTACTGTATACCTTGGGTTTTGTTTATACGAATATTGCAAAATAAATACAAATTTGTTGCTTAGTTAACGTTTCGGAGCGTGTGGTGTTTCCTGACAAACCGAAACAAAAATAAACAAAAATCATAGGAGAAGAAAAACCATACGAGGTTTTTCTTTTACTTATGACGGCTGACGGGGTTGCCAGATGGAAGTAAATACTTAATATGTTAAAACTACACCTCTGAAATAGCTCCATCTATTTAAATAAAATTTTATGCATTTTTTACAACAACGCCTTCTACGATAATTACGTTGAACATGTCTCTTTTACAATGCTACTGTTTTGATTCTTTGTCTACGATTGAAACCAAATATTTAACTGAAGAAAATATTTAAAGATATAACAAACAAATGATAGAAATGATCACTAGATGGATTCATGCTGACATAACATATGAATTAATAAACACAACTATTTATTGGTGTAAACTGAGAAAATATTCATAAAATTTTAAAATTCAAAGTTTTAAAAAATTAAAAAAATAAAAATAAAAAAAAATAAAAATTTTAAGAAACAATTTTCTTTACCCTAATGTATTGACCATTTGTGACCACAAAAGAATATGTATACTAAAAAAATCGGCTAAAAGTAAAAAATAAGAACATTATAAACAACATAAACTTTAAATCAAAGTGGAAAAAATCTCACACATCCCTTAGAGAAAAGCGTGGGGCGCCCATACCAACCTGAACTTAAAAAAACATTTCATTTTTGTTTTTATTTTTTTTTTACTTTTTAGTCGAATACATTCCCATGTATTCGTTTTATCCATTTGCATTGAGTAAAAAGCAGTTAAAGCAGTTGTTGTATTTAGTGTTTCAACAAATGAAGAGAACAATTTGAAATATTGTTAATGTTATTGCAGCGAGAGTCGAATGCGGTGGGGGGTACGGCCTTTATAATTGTTGGGGATTATATCTGCCATGCTCCGCGGGCATAATCCCAAATGCAGAGCCTGGCGGACATAATCCCCAAAATTGTTTTGAGGTTTATTTCCGTGGGGGTTATGTCGCGACACCTAGTTGTGCTATATGAAGAAATATTGAAGTGCATATTTATCCTCCCTGGCATGATTGTTAGAACATGCGACTACCATGCGGGAGATCCATGGTTCGATTCCTGGATCCAGTCATCTAAATTTTTCTTTTATTGCCGGCACCCTTGATGTTGTCGACAGCAGCTTTACAGTATACTGTAGAGTCAATAGGCATGACAAGTAAAAGTTTCTTGAACTGTGACGTCCGCATTCGTCGATTAACAAGTAGGTGCCATTAGTTGTGAATCTAAAATTAGAAAGCGTGTTAATTCATAAATTTATCTTTGCTACTTGCCTTTGCCCACCTCTGTAATAGTCTGGCAACATTGCAAGCCATTTTGAAAAACCAGTTTGCTCCATACTTAAAGGTATTTAAACAATAGTTTTGCACAGCAATCATTTGTTACTTCAACAATAACAACTGCAACTACAGTAAGCGGAAAAAATTAGGGGCGTTCGTTTAATGATTACACTGAAAAATTTCAAAAATGTCTGGTTGTAATGGTTTAAAACGTAGAAAATACATAAAACCAATTAAACGATATACGAGCACACATTCGGTTTAAATTTACATTGCAATAAATATGTGCACAACAGTGCAAGCACCTAGCTGAGTTGCAAGCATCTATCAGAGGTAAATGCACTAAAAAATTCGGATTTAAAAAATTTTCAATTTATATGCTCTAGGACTTGACTCTCTGTTTTATGGTACGTTTTTGTGTTGGCTTGCCCACAAAAAAAGAAAAACAGAAATGCTTAGTATGAAATAAAACTTTTTGGCATATTGTTTGGGGATTATGTAAAATTATGACTGGCTGTACAAACAAACAAACGACCAAGCACCTCAGTATGAAGTGTGAATTTGCTTACATAAATATGAATGAAATCCGTAAGCAAATGAAACTGAATAACATGTGCAGCAGGTTTGAAACTGTAGGAGTGGATACAAGTTAATCCAAAAGGTGTGGCGGTCGTTGGTGAAAAGAAAAGTAAAACAGAATCGATAATACAAATGGGTATTTCCTGGCTTGTGGACCCACGTTTTGTTTCTTATTTTGCAGTTTTCTCGAAAAGTTAAAATATTTTGAAGATTATGATCATATTAAAAAATGTAGATTTTGGACAGTACTATAATGTTCTTTCAATGAAATATTACCTAAAATGTTGTATTCAAAATTATGACTAATACAAAGTGCGTTACGGACACATACCAACTTGAATTGTCTTCGAAAATTTGTGAAATTTTGCGAAATTTCTTATGTGGCTAGTATATTCCTTTTTGTGAAATAATGAAGACATATTGGGGTTATATAAACAACTTACTTCACATTTAAATTACTTAAAACTTTTATGCTATTTCAATCATAATGCGCGTTGCATTTTTCTATGGATAACACAGAGCGACAAAAAAAACAGTACCTGGGAAATTTTACTATTTTGCTGGTAGATGCTGCTGAGCACTACAAGAATCTGTTTTTCAAATTTAACAAAACCCCCAACATCTCGAATTACGGGTAAAAAACCGGTGTTTCGAAGTTTCACGCACTTATAACCTAGTTGCGCGGATATATATGAACCGATTTAAAGTTTCTCTGCGGATTTGGAAAGAAAAGACTCTCCAACGATATATATATATTGTTTTGTTAAAGTTCAACAAATTCATGATATGATTACAAAAACAAAAAGTAAAAAATATTGCAATTTCTTACTATGAAATCGTCCGTCCTTCCGCTGGAAGTACCCATATATTAAATTTAAGAGTTGCAGTGCAGATGTACAAGAGGAAAAGTAAGAAAATTATGTGATGAAAATGTCAGTTTGTAGTTTACCTGTTTACCAACTCACATTCACTCTTATTAATAAAGGTTTATAATATTCTTTTTAAAGTCCTTAAAAAATTCATATTCTAATGTACCATTTCGTCATATCCAACTAATCTGTTGAAACTTTTAAAGGAATTTGTTTTAAATGACCTCCTTATTTGCTATGTATCTATTGTCCCCTATACGTATACGTAATATCATTCGAATGTTTCTCAATAAAAATATTATTTATACGTATTACAAAAATCCCATTTGACCACAATGACAATAACAGAACAACAGCAACAGATCAACATTGCCTCCGCTTAAATTTGTCCCTACTTTTTAAATCATTTAATTTTATACAAAATTCAACACCTGCGCTTATAACCATTACAACAAGTGTTAATCACTTGTTTCCCTGAATTGTTTGTAATTTACTACAAATATTTTCCCAACCACTTGTACTTGATCTCAGTCGAAAATGGCAACACAAACTAAATTTGTTAGTTTTGGCCACTAATGATGACCAGTTTTAGTGTTTTAATGCTTGTGCTACTCCTACTCCAACACAATGTGGGTGAATGGGAGAGGAAGATGAACAGAGAGAGCTAAATAGAAAAAAACAACACAAACATTAAGTAAATGCTTGTAATGTGCGAATGAGCGAGTAATGTAATTATTTGTGAAATGCTTAAGTGAGTTTTTGTTTTGGGTCTCTGCCTTTTGGTTTGCTTTGCTGCCTGTTGTATTTCCGTTTCCGCAGTGTAACTGTGCGAATCACTGAATATTTTTGCCTGCTTCTATTAGCGGAAAAAGCGGAAAAACCATTTAATTGCAACTAATAAGGTGAGAACTTAAGTGGAGATTTTTTGTAATGATAATGATAGAATGTTAGGAAAATAGTTTGTTTACGCAAAACAGGTTATCGGCTAAAACGATAATGACAGGTGTTGAGAGTCGAGTGGAAATTTTTGCTTGCGATATTTACCATTTAAGATTAAATGGAATATGCGGAATATTAAAGGGAGCAAAAGGCTCTGAATTAAACGTAAGTAGCAACTGGTGCCACAAATGTATTAAAAATGAGGTTAGGTTAATGTTGATCTATATTCTTAGAACTCGTTTTTCCTTGCGAAAGTACCAAATAAATGTGACTTAAACTATTCACGTTTAACAAAGCCTCTTCCAAGTTTCTCATCCAAACAATTATCTAATAATTTTCAAGGATTTCGTGTTATAACAGCTTATGTCATTTTGACGCTTGTACTTCTTCAACACAAAATATATTCCTCCTAATCATTCTAAGTGGCAAACAAAATTCCATCAACTAAGTTCAACAACTTGTGGTTGTCTCTATTTTATTTATATCACATTTACCAATAGCCATTGCCAAACTTTTCTGCCCACAACTGTCGTTGGCCTACACAATTAACACTTTATCTAAGTCATTGCCCGCAGCATGCCCTAATATATTCTGTGGTTACTCGTTCTTACTCGTGGTGAGGGTTACCACGAAGATACTTTTTGTGTGTGCGTGATTGTGATTCTGTAGTGGCACATAATTTGTGGTTGTCCTTCCGATGTCTTCCTGTTGTTTATTGGCTTGTTATCATTGTAGTGGAGGTGACAAGAACACAAATATGTTCAATCTGATCTTGATACATTTTTAAGAACTTTCCATGTTGACAGTTATATCGACGCAACGGTATTTGTAGAGGAGGGGCATTGTTTTGTAACTGTCTGTGTAAATATTTGTTTATTAAATTCAAAGAGAGTTTATATACGTAGATAGATGTTCGTATATGAAATTACATCGTATCGACTACTTGTTAAAAGTTTTTATCTTTTGTTTATTGGCTTACATAGGGGTTACGGAGGATGGTTGTTAAAATAACTTGTTTTTTCTAAATAGAGAATGTCTGTGTGGTACAGGCGAGGAATTTGCAAACATTTTAGAAGATAATGTTGATGAATAAGAAATAAAATAATGAATGTAAAGTAATCGTAATTATTATGATGACAAAATAAGTGTAGATGAGAGATGGCAAACAATTACAATAAAGTAACTTATTTTGTGACTAAATCCTACTTTGTGATTTTATGTAGAAAAACAAATATCACAAATCATTTCCAAAGATATTTTCATCGAAATTCCTACTTCCACATGTTCTGAGGTAAAATTAAAAATATGATCTTTTGCAAATGGCTTAAAAACCTCGAAATATAACTATTGGTTCCATTTGGTATGACTATCACTTCAAAGCGATGTCTGATGTACGTACCTTATGCAAATTAATCAAGGGACATATAAAATAAAGTTCATGAAATATATACAAACTTCGACCATAATTTGAATATGTGTTCTATGCAAATCGGTCAAAGGCTCGCGGGATTTAATAACGCTGTTGCACCCTATTGGATGGGTTTACAACAAAAAAATACAAATTATCGATTTTTTTCTATATTTTATTTGTATAAAAAAAAAATTATCTGTTTTTATACCCTTCACCATGCGCATGAACGGAGTGAAGGGTATATTCATTTTGTTCTTCTATTTGTAACGCCCATAAGGAGGCGTGGTAGGTATAACAATCTATATATGTAAAAATAAGTTGCATTGTGTTAGAAATTGATGTTCTCTGGAATGCGTGAGCCGATTTTGTTTCTGTAAACTTCATATGAAAGGTGACGTTAATACCAAGGTTTTTATGTATAAACGGCCTTTGTATGTGCATTGGTTCTTGAGTTATAGCGAACACTGCATTCATTTCGAAACATGTATGTGTGTGTGTGTGTGGGGATGTGTGTATTGTTGTAACGTATGGGCTCGAAAACGGCTGGACCGATTTTGATGAAATTTTCAGGGAATCTTCCGAATAACCTCGCAAGTAACAAGTAACATAGGCTAAACATTGTTTGAATTTTTCCACATTTAGGGGGTGAAAATAGCAAAAGGGATAAAAACTCCCCTTTCCTATATATATATGTTTGTATGTTTGCAACGTATGGACTCGAAAACGGCTGTGTCGATTTTGATGACATTTTCAGAGCATCTTCAGAATAACCCCGCGGATAACATAGGCAATACATTGTTTGGAGTTTTCCACATAGGCTAAACATTGTTTGCATTTTTCCACATTTAGGGAAGTGAAAATAGCAAAAGGGATAAAAACTCCCCTTTTCTATATATATATGTTTGTATGTTTGCAACGTATGGACTCGAAAACGGCTTTGTCGACTTTGATGACATTTTCAGAGCATCTTCAGAATAGGCAATACATTGTTTGGAGTTTTCCACATTTAGGGAATAGAAATTGGCAATTCGTTGCTATTCCATTTTACTCAAACCATTCATTTAATTTATATACTTAGCTATTGTAAATCACATCCTCGGGGATCTATGAAATAAATTAAATATAAACACATCACTAAAACCTTAAATATTTAAATACATTATGCACAGCAATGAGCTTTCTTATATGTTAATTTAACCGATATTTCAAACATCATATCAAACAGCTAATATATACATGTAATACTGTAACGGACTTTTCTCCTAGGCCGCTAGCTTTTGAGTGCATGCTATGACTGACATTTTATGATCAGCTGATCCCCCTGCACTGTGCGCTGTTGACCTGTAGATAGTCCCTGGCTATAAAAGGTTGTGATTGGATAAAGGGGCATGGCACCGCCCATACAACTTGAAAATAAAAAGGGCTATATCTCATGAACTATCAGGGGTATGAAGATGTAATTTGTTACATATGTTATTGTTACAGTATGAATTACAGTAAGGGTGGAAGTGGGCTGTGCTACACCCTTTTAAAATAAGTAGTTATAACTGTCAAAATTCCACAGTATATTGCAGTTCGCCTAGAGATATGAATAGTAAGGTGGGCCAATTTTTTTATTCGCAAAAATCGTAACCAAAATCGGAATCTACGATGAATTGTTAGAAAATTTCACCAATAAAATTTGTGTCTAAAATCAATTCCTAGCTCGCGTTGAGAAGCAGGAAGATTTCAGATAGAGATTTTTTTGTTTTTAAATGAGCACAAACCGAAAACTTCTGCGTAAAACTGACTTCCCAACAAACTAAATGAAGTATTACAGAAGCAAATCTATGTATTGGTTAAAAAGTTATGGCCTCTCAGTGTTGGCATACAGAAAACAATGTCAAAAATATACCATTCTCTTCGACTTGGTCTCCAAGCATCGAAATAGTAGGTACAAATTAGAGCCGGGGCCCATAGGTTTGAAGGTTTCAATAGTTGCTCATTGTTAAAAAAGTTGCTAATCAACAGGCTATTTGGAACTTAATAAGTAAAAAGTGCCGAGGCTCTGCCCACGCACTTCAATATTTAACATTTTAACTGTTTCAAATAATGGTCCGTACACCAGGCAATTTAGGATACACGCAGCCTAAAACAGTGATTTGCTTTTAATTTTCTTTACTTTTCAGGAGAGCGAATCGGTAATAAATCCTATAGATAAAATGCGCGTTCTGTTCGCCAAACTTATGGAGCCCTTTGTGAAGTTTAGGGTGCATATAATCATCCATCTGAGCAGCTAATAGAAGCCATCGACGCTGTAGACGTAAGTGTGACAGGGGACTCGAATTTATCGAACCAACACCGTTCTCAGCAACTCGGTCTCTGCAAATGCTGAGGAAAGATCTTGGTCTACATTCATATAAAATCTAACTGGTAGAAGAACTAGAGCAAGTGGACTATCAATTGATTTTTTTTATTTATCATGTCATTGCACAATATTTGAAGGAGAAATGGTTCCAACACGACGGCGTAATATGCCATGCAGCGCGTAATATCATCACTTTGTTAAGCCAAACATTGGTGACCGAATTATCTCAAAAAATGGTAATACGAGTACAATATATATAGAGAGTATTCGGGTATATTCTTGGTCCGTATGAGAAGAAGACATGGCAAAGAAGGTTTTTATGGCTAAAAGCATGAAGGTTTACACGAAATTTTCATTTGTGGTCAATAGGAGGAGATGGCATAACAGAAGTGATTTTTACGCCCAAAGACATAGTTAGTAAACAGACGGTTTCCACTACTTCAGATAAATATAAAAATTTAATTTTGATCTTTAGAGGAATTTCTGTTTCCGATTTGTGATAGAAGTGGTTTTTCTCCCTACATACAGACAAATCTTAATATACATGTCGAAACTATAGATATGACTTTGATGATGAACTCTTTACTATCGTCATAGAGCCTATCATAATTTAAAACAATAAAACTTAATTAGTTAACTTCCATGTTAAGGAGTTACTTGAAATTAGTTACATAAGTTAATAAACTCAACATATTATTGTCGATCTTAAGTACCGTTTTCAAAGTACTTTGTAGACCTAAATGTGAAATATATTACAAGTTAATTTGCAATAGCGAAGCATTGCCGGGCCCACTAGTATATATATATAAATGATCAGCATCGAAATCTGAGTCGATTTAAGGGTGACCGTCTGTCCGTCTGTCCGTCTGTCCGTCTGTCTGTCTGTCCCCGCGATTACAGCCGCAGTTTATGTTATATCGAGCTGAAATTTGGAATGCAAGCTTCTATCATCAGAGCGGAGGTTAAGTTCTAAGATGAGCCCGATCGGTCAAAAACTACTCCCACCTCCCATACAAACTCCCCCTTTTTGGGGTCTATCCCTGCGGTTACAGCAGTAGTTTAAGGGGAATCAAGCTGAAATTTTGTATGCAAGCTTCCCAACACTAGGCGGAGGTTGAGTTTTAAGATGAGCCCGATCGGTCAAAAACTGCTCCCACCTCCCATACAAACTCCCCCTTTTTGGGGTCTCTCTCTGCGGTTACAGCTGTAGTTTAAGGGCAATCAAGCTGAAATTTTGTATGTCAGCTTCCCTACACTAAGCGTAGGCTGAGTTCTAAGATGAGCCCGATCGGTCAAAAACTACTCCCACCTCCCATACAAACTCCCCCTTTTTGGGGTATCCCTACGATTACAGTTGTAGTTTAAGGGCAATCAAGCTAAAATTTTGTATGCAATCTTACCTACACCAAGTGGAGGTTGAGTAGTAAGATGAGACCGATCGGTCAAAAACTACTATCACCTCCCATACAAAATCCCTCTTTTTGGGGGTGTTTGTATGTCAGTCCCCGCGATTACAGTAGTAATTTAAGAGCAATAAAGCTGAAATATTGTATGAAAGCTTTTCTGATCTAAGCGGAGGTTGAGAATTAAAATGAGACCGATTGGTCAAAAACTACTCTCACCTGCCATACAAACTCCCCCTTTTGTGGGTTTGTCCCTGCGATTGCAGCTGTATTTTAAGAGGTATGTAGCTGACGTTTTGTACGCAAGATTCAATATCTAAGCAGAGGCTACTTTCTAAGATAAGCAATGTTGGTCAAAAACTACTCCCACCTTCCATCAAACTACCTTTTTTGGGGTGTCCGCGTAACTGCCCCCGCGTTTATAGCCGTAGGTTAGGAAATATTGGGCTGAAATTTTATTTGCAAGCTTTAATCCTATAATAGGAGCTTACGTTGTAAGATGAGCAATATCGGACGAATACTTCTCCCACCTTCCATACAAACTTCCCCTTTTTGGGGGTGTCCGTCTGTATGTCCCTACAATTTATTAGCTTTCGGGCTGAAATTTGGTATGTAAGCTTCTGTCCAGAAGCAGAGGTTAAGTTCTAAGATAAGCATGATCGGATTTACACATCCACATCCCACACAACTTCCCATTTTTTGGGGAGTTACAAAATTCATAAAAATAAGCTCCAACTCATAAACTTATCGGTAAATCGAATACAATCGATACAACATTACTGACAAAATGGGTGTGTGAAGCTAAAAGTAACATCCACTTCTCACCAACTCCCCTGTTTTGTGGTACAAAGTTTAATAGTTGTATTACAAATAACCAGTTTTACCACCATTTATACAAATGGTGAAGGGTATCTGAGCTTCGGCATAGCCGAAGATAACCGCCTTACTAGTTTTATTTTAATATCCCGTGGACAATGTGTCTCAGGTGCCGCATAACGAATGCTTTCCACATATCGGTGGTACGTTAGAAATCAAATAATGCCTTCGAAGAAAAAAGAACGGAGAGAACACTTCGTACCAAACCACTTTATCAGGCTCCTCACATCATATATTGTGAGTTTCAGGATGCTGTAAGTGCTACATGTGCGTGGACAGACCTACGTTGAGAAGCTGACGGTGCATGAACCAAATATGGTCAACGGTGCACTTCGAGCTTTATATATAAAGTTACTGTATCAATTTTGAGTAACAGAAACAGCATGCTACCACCGCGGTGTAACAGTAACTTTCTGTACGTCCTAGGGGGTTGGTGACAGAAGTTACTCAAGTTTAACACAAGGGCACTCTTAGCGGCATTGGCAGACCCAAGAAACTAGGATTGGGTGCTGTAGCCTATTAAGCCGCTCTCCCTAAATAAACCAATTATTATAAATGTACATAAAAACAGATCGAATAGAAATTTCTCCCCTCCTGAATATTTACGATACCCGCAAACGCTATAAGGACCACGATTTAAGGATATTCACCAGGACAATCTAAACTCTCTACAAAAATGGAATCTCCACCCAACTGGTGGATGTGCTGAATGCTTCACTTGCCAAACCGACCCAGTATATATGATTATACCCTCACCCTACGGGGTGATACAACCCAAATTGTAACACATTGGTGGTGTCATTTTAGACCCTGGGTTTCTTTGAAACAAATTCGATTCATGACTAATGAAGTCGTTTGAGCCATGTACGTCGGTCTGTCTGTTCGGGTGGTAGGCACGATAACTTTCGAAAGACGCAACCAAATGTATTGAAACTTTTCACGAGTTAATATTTCCCCAAACTTATCAAGATATTGCAAATGGGGTACATGGTAACGCCCCTTCTGGTAGCTTTAATACGCATGTACCACTCAGTCCATTTTAGAAGTCTAGCCATGCCCCTTCTGGTACTTCCCATACCAATGTGATACCGCCTACTTAAGAAATTGATTAATATTATTAATACACCCAACTCGATCATGCCCAAATTCTGTATTTAGTAAAGCTAAAGCAGTATAAAGTTTTGGAGAAAAAAAATCTGGAAGTCTATCGACGTCCCATCTGGTACCTCCCATACAAATGTACCACTCCGACCACTTTATAAATCGAGTAATAATATTAATACAGGCAATGTGGATGTGCCCAAATTCTGTGGTTTGTTACGTTATAATACGTTAATTTTTAGAACCTCCCATTCAAATGTACCATTCCGCCCACTTTAGAAAGCGAGTATTTATACCAATACACTCGATACGATCGTGCCAAATTCTCTATTTTAGGAAGCTATAACAGGATAAAGTTTTGGAGAAAAAAATTGGAAGTCTAGCCGTGCCCCTACTGGTACCTCCCATACAAATGAATCCATCCGCCCACTATGGAAATCGAGTTATAATAACAATATACGGAAAAAATTATATTTTACTGTGGGTCAGAGTATATGTAAGTCGGTTTCCCCGACTGAACATCTTACTGGTCATTCAAATGTTGAAAATTCCCATTTTAATTCTTATACTAAATTCACTATTTCGTACGAAATATTGTCAAGAAACAATCAACTTTAGCTTTAGGAAAATCTTTGACAAATTACTTATTATGATTTGGCAAATTTTCAATGAAGACATAGTATTGTCAGTATTTTTCTGCTAAGATGTTTTATATTCAGTGGGACAACAAACTTTCATTAGTAATTGTGGATATAAAAAGGTGTACACTTTTTGCTTTTGTGGCAGCTGTTCTAATGCCATGCTACTATAATTTATTCTTTAAATTCAAATATTTTACAAAATTTCTATCATGTACCTCAAACCTATCGCAAAACCCTAGCTGTCATCATCAACATCATTTGCATGAATGTGATTCCCATAATCGTATTAATTCCATCTCACAATAATATCATTTGATTACTTTTGAGTCCGTGCGGTGCTGTGTGAATAGAACATCAAATTTATCATTTTAATTGGATGCAAAATTTAGTTAGTTTCCTTCGGTTCTTTTAGTATAATGTTGGTCATTTCTTCTTAGTTAGCTATTTTATATTTCAATTAAAAATCAACATGAATTGTTTGACGCAGTGGAAGTGGATTTGTTTTATAATACATTTATTACAAATGTGTTTTGAAAACTTTTTTATAACATATGATCCCATGTGTGACGCATGTGCGGTTCATAGATAATGACATACGTATAAGGTTATTATGAACTGTTTTTTTTTGTGTTGAGTGGGGATATTAAATTTATTATTGTAGACAGTGCTGCGAAGTAGGGTACCATTGTAATCTGTTATCATAAACAGGAAAAGAAACTGGCGATTGTAGGGAGGAGGAAAGAATTATCTATCCGATATCTATTCTTTAATGAGAGTGTTTGGTTGACTTATTTTTATTTATTTTTTGTAGAATTTGAAATCTGGAAAGGAAGCGCTGAAGATCGCAGCACATATAATGTTGTTCAACGTGCGGCATATAATCCCATTCAATTGCAAAGAAGTGCCAGCTAAGTAAGTTGTAGGGAAGATTAACGTCAAATCGTGAACTTTTCCTTTGAAGAGTTCGATGATGTTGAGTTGACTGGTCCATATTTTACACGATTACTGTTTATTATATTCGATCAGATCATAACCAAAATTTCTTTGAAGATATTACTCTGCTTTTTATAAAGTTATAATGTAACCATAGTGGATTTTACTATCAGATACCAGTCATCTTGATTTTAATCAACTAGAATTCACATATTGCCGCGTTCCTACCAGTGGTCAAATTAACCAGCCTACAGCTATTATCGGAGGTTTTATTTCATAGACATTTATAAAAATATATAAATATCTTCCGTTAGGAGATTTAGATCTCCTATAGTAATTTAAATGTATTGACCAGGGCAGTTGTCCTATTTTAGTTCCAGATACTGTTGATGACTCAGTATTTCCTTCTAACATATAATATTCCCAAAAATTTCTATTATTTGTTACACTGTGCCGTACGCAATTAAATTTTATTGTTACTGCTTCAATGGCTACCGTTAATGATGTGTGGAAATGCTGCTACATCACAGATCAACTATTGGAGATGTGTAAAACTTTTATAATGATGTTTATCTCCCTGCTGCCATTAAAAGAAATTAAATTCTTTTATTATTTTGCCAACATTTTATATTGCTCTACTACATACGAAATTCATATGCAAACTATTGAGACCAACAGTAGCAAATAGTTTTTGGAAATGTAACAAATTATTCCCATATCGATAGTAAAGAACACTCAAATGCTATAGTTTACTTCCCGCCTCAATTCATTTTCTATACGATCTGGTTTTGGGGCCTCGTGTGTGCTGATAATTTTTAGATGCAACTCTTTTCATGCGAGGGACATGGAAATCTTTTTGAAATTGAATTTCAATTCCATAGCAATGATGGCTTGTGGAAAGGCAGATTTGCAACAAATACATAAATATTCGAATCTGGCAGAAAAATGTTCAAGAAGAATCGAAACGAAGAAGTTTATTTGGTATATGAAATATTTATAAAGTCTCAGAGGTATCGTAAAATTGTTTGTGAAAAATTTACACCAACTAGTACAATACGAGGTGCAGTGCAGTGAAAGGACTAGAGGTAGAAACTTGATGCACTTCCGTTTGCCGGGGGGCATTGAATAGTAATTGAATTCCTTAACTTGTGAATTTTCTTTCTTACGTCTATGTTGTAATGTATTCCCATCGTAAATTTAGCTGTTGTCCTTGATAGCTTTACCTTCACAGCATTATGTTTTGTGCTATAAATTCTAATTTCCTTCTTCTTAGTGTCTTTTTAATTGTGCTTCCCTTCCGTTTCCGTCTCAAGACAATTTAACTTTAGTTTACTTTGCCATGTTGTAGTATTTTTTACTCCTAGGTGGAACGTAGCGCACAGCTAGTACCTCGTCCTCTTATTATTTTGTCTGCAGTTACTGAGCTTGCCAAATACTATAATTTATTTTTAGCTCCACACAGCACAATTCTGTCTTATAGTTTGTGCAACACTCAGCATGTGCATTCTGCACAATAAACGTTTCTTTCTCTTTGCCACATTGTGGGGTAACTAGAGCCGCAAAAGGAGCAATATGTACGAAGAAACGTTTTGAGTTAACAAAATCTACTTTATAGCCAACCGAGCGTATAAATAATATTATTTAATTAAAATGTAAAAACTATAAATGCTGCAATCGTTTTGCTGTGAAATTTCAATTTAATACGATTTTGTATTGTGTGTTGCTAATTATGTTGTATGAAATATTAGCATAGTTTTGTAAATAGCTCTTATAATTTAGTAGCTAATCGGATTTCAGCTCCAAAACGTAATTGTAATGTTGGGTAAGAAAATCTGAACGGCTTATGAAAACACTGTTCTAATATCGAACTGATATACACATTTTTTCTTTGACGGCGTCCTCTATTTCGTAAAAAGCAACTTTGCATTAGTGTTGAGTCAAACGGGCAAGTCTTGTAGAAGCTTCGGAAATAATTGACATTCAGGTGCATCGTTAAACTGTAGTTCCCTCTCCTTGAGTCTAAAAAAAAAAGTGTGTTAATTCACACTAGTGCGAAAAGCTTTCCCAGAACTAGTTCATGAGATGTAAAGAAAAATTAAGTCTTAATTAAGGCTAGTAAAAGGGTGACCTGGGTTCGAGCACTGTCGTATACATTTATTAGTTCGGCTGCCCAATCGATAATGTTAACAGCAACAATAAGTGACGAGTCAATCCACATAAGTGTTATAAAAAACTTTTTGATCAGCTTGATGCCCGAAATAGTCGTTGAACTGCAGATCCAATTTTATGGGTATAACTGATTGAAATGCGAGAACTTTTTACATATTACCTTTATGGGAAGCAAATGATATTTTTGTGGAATGTTTATCTCCGACATCTTCCAATGTAACGCATAATAAAGATTGTGCAAATGAAATGGATTCATTAAAAAATCTCCTACAGCTAAAACCCATATATATATAAAAATCCTTATTCTTCCATCTTTCGTTTGCTGTTGTCTACGTTAGACTTAAAATAGTTCTCTTACAGGTTGATATAGGGAAAAACAATGAGCCACGCCGGGCCTTTTCATCCACTTCGCATTTGAACTGAAATCCGCTGTGTACAGGCATCAACGTTTTATTTTTTAATTTTAAATTTTAAGTTTTTAATTTATAATTTTAATTTTTAATTTTTAGTTTTTAATTTTTAATTTTTAATTTTTAATTTTTAATTTTTAATTTTTAATTTTTAATTTTTAATTTTTAATTTTTAATTTTTAATTTTTAATTTTTAATTTTTAATTTTTAATTTTTAATTTTTAATTTTTAATTTTTAATTTTTAATTTTTAATTTTTAATTTTTAATTTTTAATTTTTAATTTTTAATTTTTAATTTTTAATTTTTAATTTTTAATTTTTAATTTTTAATTTTTAATTTTTAATTTTTAATTTTTAATTTTTAATTTTTAATTTTTAATTTTTAATTTTTAATTTTTAATTTTTAATTTTTAATTTTTAATTTTTAATTTTTAATTTTTAATTTTTAATTTTTAATTTTTAATTTTTAATTTTTAATTTTTAATTTTTAATTTTTAATTTTTAATTTTTAATTTTTAATTTTTAATTTTTAATTTTTAATTTTTAATTTTTAATTTTTAATTTTTAATTTTTAATTTTTAATTTTTAATTTTTAATTTTTAATTTTTAATTTTTAATTTTTAATTTTTAATTTTTAATTTTTAATTTTTAATTTTTAATTTTTAATTTTTAATTTTTAATTTTTAATTTTTAATTTTTAATTTTTAATTTTTAATTTTTAATTTTTAATTTTTAATTTTTAATTTTTAATTTTTAATTTTTAATTTTTAATTTTTAATTTTTAATTTTTAATTTTTAATTTTTAATTTTTAATTTTTAATTTTTAATTTTTAATTTTTAATTTTTAATTTTTAATTTTTAATTTTTAATTTTTAATTTTTAATTTTTTTTTGTTAATTTTAAATTTTAAATTTTAAATTTTAAATTTTAAATTTTAAATTTTAAATTTTAAATTTTAAATTTTAAATTTTAAATTTTAAATTTTAAATTTTAAATTTTAAATTTTAAATTTTAAATTTTAAATTTTAAATTTTAAATTTTAAATTTTAAATTTTAAATTTTAAATTTTAAATTTTAAATTTTAAATTTTAAATTTTAAATTTTAAATTTTAAATTTTAAATTTTAAATTGGCAACCCTGAAGAGTGCAGACGTATAAAAAGTTGTTGAGCGTAAACCAACATTAAAAAAATAAAATTTAAATATAAGCAGATAATTTTGTCTCACAAAAAGACACAAAATACTCCAATTGAGTGACTGTTCGTACAAAAACAACAAAAAATGAGTAATAAATCTCGTCGGAGTGTAAAGAATGATAAAATTGGTTGTGGTCAGTGCAAATTGCAAGTTTTGGACAATGACGCATCAATTCAGTGTGATAGTTGTGAGAGAATTTTTCATGCTCAATGCACGAAGATGGACAAAAGAGAATTTGAAAATCTTCTCAAAGATCACTCTCTAGACTTTAATTGTCACATTTGTGTAAACAAACCATCATATGAAAATGACCTATCAGAAATAAAGGAAAAAGTAAATCAGCTGGACGAAATAAACAAAGCCATCAAATATATGTCATCGCAATGATGAGATTTTGAAGGGTGTCAAAACAAACAAGAAAAAAATAGAGAAATTAGAAAAAGAAAACAAAACACTAAAAGAAGAAATTGTGAACCTAAAATCGTCTGTGAAATATTTAAGTGATGCAAAGGTCCAAAACGATTGTATCATCAGAGGTGTTAAATCAACTGAACCTGCTGTTAAAGTAGTTGTGGACATCGCAACTAAAATTAAATCTGGCATTTCTGAAAGCCATATCGAAGATGCTTATTTTATTGGTGGAAATAAGCAGAATAATAAAACTAAATCCATCGTTGTAAAGTTTTCAAACCAAAAAAACAAAAAGATGTTTATGGAACAAAAAGTAAACCTGAAGGAAGATGCAGACATGAAAAATATTTACATAAATGATTTTCTTTCAAAAGAAACTCTTGAACTATTTAATTATGCCAAATCCGTTAAGAACGTTGGTTTCAAGTTTGTTTTTTGTAAGGGTAATACGGTTTTGGCTAAGAAAAATGAAAAATGCTCGTGCAGTTTGGATAAAAAACAAAGAAGATGTGGATAAACTGTTATTAAACTCAGCAATTGGTGGATCTGGAAGAAGCCGTAATCGACTTATTTTACCTGAGGATGACAGTTCTAATGATGAAGATGCTGAAGAGAATTCCTTCATGTCCCCTAACTAAATGATAATTACGGAATACAATAAACGAATTATCTTATTATAATTTTTTTAATGAACAATCAATATTTTTCAAATTTAAAATCGTTTAATGAGTGCATTAGTAAATATACATATGATTTTATAAACATTTTATCAATAAATATAAGAAGTGTTTCTTCAATATCAAAATTTAATAAATTTAAATATGAATTAAGTAAATTTTCAAAGTTACCTGATATTCTAGCAATTCAAGAAACATGGTTTAGTGAGAGTTGCTCTCAACTGTATAACATTCCAGGTTATGAAGCGATACATTGCTGTAGAAGTGACGGTTTTGGTGGAACTTCAATTTATGTTTCAAAGAAATTAAAATATGAAGTAATAATGAAAGAAAGCTCTAATTTTCTTGATTTAATAACTATTTTGATACCCGAAGTGAAATCAAATAATAAACCTTTAAAGCTTATAAGCATCTATAGATCTCAAAAATGCAATTATCAGTTATTTTTTAATAAAATAGAAAATTTAATGGGTATGTTTGAAACTGAAGCGTGTATGTTTGTTGGTGATTTTAACATTAACATGAATTTTAACAATTCACAATCTACATCATTAAAAAACTTATTTTATGAATATGATATGTTTTCACATCATAATTTTGTCACAAGACCCAATAAGTGGAACATCGATAGATGGTGTGTTTGGAAACATTAGAGAAGGTGTTGTAGTACATTGTATTGAGAATACTCTCACTGATCATAATTTTTTATGCTCTATTTTGCAAACTAATACTTCTTTAAGTAAGAATGATATTACTATTTTAAGAAGAATCAATTACGAAAAGTTAGGGAAATATATTGATCGAAATATTAAACTTAATATTAACACAAATGACGCATCGGATCCATGTGAGATATTAGTTAAAGGTTTAAAAGAAGCAATTTCCTTTAGTTCTGAACTGAAAAGCGTTCATAATGAAGTTAATCATGAGTTAAAACCATGGATGACTAAAGGATTACTTAACATTATAAAATTAAAAAATAAATTGTTACAGAAAAAAAGGAAAGATAGGAACAATGAGGTTTTATTAAATCAGATTAAACGAATTAGTAAAATTATAAAATATGCAAAAATGTACTTAATAAATTCATATTATCAAGACTATATAACATCGTGTGAAGGTAACATTAAGAAAGTTTGGCAATTTTTAAATAAGCAATTGGGAAGGATATCTGTAAAACCTCGTCAGTTAACTGACAAATATGGAGAGAAACTATTGTCTGATAGGGAAACGGCGGAGGCGTATAATAATTTCTTTTATGAAGTGGTACAAAATATATGCACTAGCATTGTGGTAAATACTGATGACGACATTAATAATTTAAGAACGTTATCAAGCAGTGAAAATACTTTTAGTCTTCAAAAAGTGAGTACTACCAATGTTCAATCCATATTGAAAAGTATGCCAAAATGTAAAGGATCTGGGCATGATGAAATAACAATAAAAGTACTATTAATACGTGAACGTTTCATATCAATATTATTAACAAGAATATTTAACAGTATAGTAGAAACTTCAACTTATCCCGACATTTTGAAGATTCACAAAATAATGCCTATACCGAAGTGTAATGATGGGAGAAGTATTACTATGTACCGACCAATTTCGCTTTTGTCAAATATAAGCAAAATTTTTGAAAAACTTATATTTAATCAGATAACTACCTACCTTGAAAATAATAATATAATATTTTGTAGACAATATGGTTTTCGGAAGGGTTATGGGACAGAAGTTGCGGTAATTAATGTAGTTAATGAAATATGCGATGGACTTGATAAAGGTTTCAGCGGAGTAGGAGGTGTATTTTTTGACTTAAGCAAAGCTTTCGATCTCGTTGATCACAAAATTTTATTAAAAAAGTTAGAATTTATTGGCATTCAAGAATCAACTCTTAAGCTATTGGAAGATTATTTAAACAGTAGAAAGCAATATGTGAAATTTGGAGAAAGTAACAGTAATTTTAAACCAGTAAAATGTGGAGTTCCACAAGGAAGTGTGCTTGGGCCGTTGCTTTTTCAA